>VNJS01009454.1:0-10246 GCA_008042575.1 Drosophila watanabei | reverse complement strand
TGTGTTGTTAACTTAAATATTTGGCTGCCATTGCAGGCTGTACATTAGTCACCAATTAAACTTTCAGTTTTTGCGTTTGAAAAGGATTTTTAATAAACTGAAGTCACATGAATATTTGAATATTATTGGAATAGCAACCCTAGTTTTTGTATGTTTGTTTTTTAGGAGTTTGTATTAAACCTACTTGGTTTTCCTTCTTTTACAATAATAAATAATATATATGTCATAACTGACCATCCATTTTTAATCTATTTAAAAATGTATTACATTATAATCAAGACTTAATTCAAATCACTAGCGTTGAAGCATTAGCGTTTATACATTAATCAATAAACCTTACTACAAAATATATAATATATTTATTTATTTATCCTTCTTGTGGGGTCCCATCTTTTCCACCTCAAGGGTTCAGATTATATTTTATTTTCCTGAAGGGGAGGGCTCCTTATCGTCTGTCGTCGTTGTTAATTGCCCGAACAAAACCAGCGACATCATAACCATAAATTTTGATGGGCCTGCATTTATTTTTAACCCAATTTCCTCCCGTCCAACCATAGTTTTTATATGTGTATGCTTCTGTTTTTTTTTATATGCTTGTCAGCCTTTTAAAATTTATGTTGTGTTTTTTTTCATACATTCTTTTGGTTTGTCTCTCGACCGTTTTCATTCCTTTCTATAAAATAATTTTGTTGTCTTGGACTTTTTTTTTCTATATTCTTATGGAGACCCCAGGGCGGTTTTGTTGTTGGTCGAAAAAGCAACAGATTTCTTTGCTTCACACGCATTTGACTTTCAAATGAAGGACAAATATTGTATGGGGCAACAGCAACACCAATAGCAACAGCAACAACAAACAAACAAACATCGGAAAATTCGAAAAAGGGAGGTGGAGGTGTAGGTGTTGAGGTGAAAGTGCGAGGGCGTTCTGTGAAAGTTTTTGCATTGCTTCGAATATATATATATGTATGTCTTTATATATGCTCCTCTCGGGGGCCTGTGAATATAAATTATGTGAGTAATTTGATTTTAAACTGTCTGTTATTGCCGGTTTTCGGCCCTATTCGAAAAAGATTGTTGAAAAGTGGAAAAGTTTTAGCCAGTAATTGGCCGGGATATCCATTTATTGTAAACATTTCACAGAAAATAGCAAAGCAACGTATGATGTACGACACCATAAAATGTATGACTTTTACAAAGAAAAAGGTTTTTGATTGAGGTGTCCTAGTCGGAAAATTAAATATTTGGACTTGGTAAATACTGGAAAAGTTTGTTTTTTCTACAATTTCTGGAAATGTTCTTTTGTTGTTATTGCAGTTACAATTAATTGGCATTTAACTATAAATTAAATATATACAATTTAATTTTTAATTGAATATTTATTACAGATTTATATATTTATTTATCGCCTGTCTATTTTAGTTTTGTTTCTTGAAAAGACCAATCATTTTTCATTGTTCTTTTACATTTTATACAAAATATTCCGCATAATAGTTCGTCTACTTTTGTTGACTTTAATATATAAATAAAACTTTTTATTTGACTTTCCTGTGTGGTGTTTCAATATCAAAAACTAATGTATTGCCATAAACAAACTTAAGCTAAGCCCGTTTAAATCTATATTTATTTGTTTTCCTTGAAAATTCCCCATTAATCCCCACTAGAGTCTGCATTGTTCCCAAAAACATATATTTATTTTGGTCAAATGGGTTTTTGTTTTTGAAATTTAATTTGAGTGTCGCACAGTTAATGGCTCAAGATAATGCTAAAAAATATTTAATTTATGCTGCACACGTTGGTATTGGTTAGGGGCTTTTGCAACGTCCGGCGGCAAGCATAAAAATAGATTTTGGCCCAACTTTTGCCACTTAAGCCGCAGCAGCAGCAACATTTTATCGACACGAGCCAACTGTCAGTCGGAGCGAAATCCGGCGGTCTAGAATGGCGCTGGGGATTCTATCGGAGATCGGGCATCGGGAACTGCGGATCCTAAGCATTGTCAGACTCTCTGAGCCCAGAGCAATAGGCCGACGCTTTTTTAGACCAAATAAGCGCAAAAAGCATCTCACAGATACGCGGCAATGCAAATAACTTGGCACGCATCTTGTCGACGCCATCGTCCCCGTCGTCGTCGTCCGTCGTCTTTTCTTGTTTTTATTTTCCCGCATTTTCTTTTTTTTTTTTTGTATTTTTTGCATGCATGAAAAGCAGATTCTAATGCATTTTCCCTGGGCCTGCCTGGCCGAATAATTTCGAAACTTAACTTGTCCGCTTATGTCGGAAAATAAAAGACAGAGCAAGGAGCAAGGAGGAGGGAGTGGAGGGGAGCCGGTGGCCGTACCGGGTTCCATGTCCGTGCAGTTTTTGGTCTTGTTTATTTAGGACTACTCGGGGCTGTGTCTGTTGGATAATTTTCTACTTTATTCTTGCTTGGTCTGCATAAAAAATGCAAAAACCAAACGTCAGACGAGCATTTTATTTGCTGTTTTTATTATTTTCCCTGCGACTTTTACTTTTTGTGCTTCTCTTTTTCCTTACCAGCTGTGTGTGTTTTGTGTATTTTGTATTGTGTGCGTCGGTCGGTGTGTTTTGTATTTTGTTTTCGGCTTGGAAAATTGTTTTGTTTTGGGCTTTTATTTGGCCCCGTCCGTAATTAATTTACAGGGCAACCGCAGAAAGTCCTTCTACAACAACTAGATTCTTTATTTGGCTTTGCTTACTTTATAGCTGCGGCTGACCACATCGAAGGGGACGGTCTGGTATGGCATATAGCATCCGATTGGTTTGGTTCAGCATAGATCAAGCGAATTTTCTGCATAGCTAAAAAATCATTGGCGAAAATAGCGCCGTATTTAGGTTTTGGGTCGCAAATTGCTCACAGATCATTGAGATTTGAATTGAGATTGCAAGTTAAGGGAACTGACTCATAAAGACTTATATCTTATAACTATGAATCTTATTTGTAGATTACTGTCACAGAGGAATATTTTAACTACCTAATAATTGATCTAATTTAAGTTTATTTTTCATTAAAGGTATTTCAGGGTGATTAATATACTTTTAACTCTATCTGCAAACCCTTTTGTATGCATTTTATGACTGCATCAATATTCCCCTTTTTTATACTCCAATGTTCTTGTTTTTTTTGTTTTGCTGTCATTTGTAAATATTTGCTACGCTCCAACAATCAGCGTTTCAATCAAACCGCTGTTAGTCGCCAAATGCAAACACACCCTTCGGTATTCAGATAAAAAAAGAAAGAAAACCAAACTAAAAGATACATGACCGCCCACACAGATACTCTCTGTCACGCAGACATGCATACGCGGGGAGTATCGCATGCGGAGCTCATAAAAAT
This sequence comes from Drosophila watanabei, assembly GCA_008042575.1. Classification (NCBI taxonomy): domain Eukaryota; kingdom Metazoa; phylum Arthropoda; class Insecta; order Diptera; family Drosophilidae; genus Drosophila; species Drosophila watanabei. The sequence goes on along the minus strand of VNJS01009454.1, from coordinate 6,891 downwards.
AAAATGGCGTTACACAAAACTAAACGTTGTATCAACCGCCTTCGTCTCACACCCCCCTGACTTTTTCGGTTAGTGATGGGCGTGAAATGAATGCCAGAACGTGACAAATGATGCGAAATTATAAAAACCTGTATTGGGAATTATATTTAGAACCTTTGTTTTGATCAATTTATAAACGTGATAATCATTAAATACCTATAGGTCATAGGTAACTTTGATTAGAAGTAAATAAAATATAATTAGTCACAGGTAAAGCGGAAAATACTGAAATAGATATTTTTTAAACTACATTTTTTACTTTAGTAAACTTAAATAAAATTTTTTATTTTTTTGGTTTTATAAAGTAGATTGGTATACTTAGAGATTTCTCTATCACCTATATTTCTGTTCATATTCGAGGATAGTTTTTATACAAAAAAAAATCAAAGCATACTTTTGAGCGCATTTTAAAATGATTTTAATTCAACTTCTATAGATTTTACTATTCGTATTTTAAAATGATTTAAATTCAACTTCTAAAGTTTTAACGATTCTTAGCTAACACATAAATATTTAAATATTATATTTACTTTACATAAATCTTAAAAATATTGACCTTAAATGTTAATTTTCTCCAAAAATCTTAAACTACAATTTTGTTTATTTTTAAAATTGATCTCAAGTTCCATCTTTATTCCTTCCCCTCTCTGTGTGTTCCCATCGTCAGTGCAATCGAACACACCTGAGAAATCAATCAATCGATTTGTTCAACTGTAACTGACAACATAAAGTTTGAGCGGGACAGCAAAGCAAAAGCAGAAAGCGATAGAGAGAGAGAGAAAGGTAGACAGCGATAAAAGTGGAGAGGAAGAGAGAACAATCAGTCGCAACATGTTGTCAACAAATTTTTGAACGTTTGATAAAAAACGAAGACAAATAAAAGAAAAGCGCCGACTAGCTGACTGTGCCAAATAACCGCTGGTATTTTATGTGCTAAAAAAAAAACAGAAAAAAAGTTGTAAAATAAAGACGAAAAAAAAAAATACCAAAAGGGAGAGAAAGAGAAGCAGCGTCAATTGTCAGGCGGCGACACATGTAAATAACTTCAAAAGAAAACAAATGCGAATTGAAAATAAGGAAAAGTGAAGAGGAAAATACAAGGCCTAAGGCTGAAGTGTCTTTTTTTATTGGTTTTTAATTTGTTGGGTTGGGGGTTTAGTTTTTATTTGTTAAGTAAAATATTAAAGGAGATATATTTGAAATATTGAAAGTACCACTTTGATTCTAGGCTAAAATCATTAAAAAAAAAATTAAATGACAAGCTGAAACTCTTTGTTTTCATATTTACTAAATATTATTACACTTAAAATTCATTTTATAATCATCATATATTTAATCTTTACCCACTTTCCCTAATAAATTCTGCACATTTAACTTGAAAATTGCGAAAATGTAAGATGAAAAACGCGTTTGAAACTCTCCCAGCATTCTCCGAAAATCTTGCCGAAAATCTTTGTGTCAAATACCTTTGACAGTTCAGCTTCAAAGCTTCAAAGTGCAGTCGTGAAAATGTTATGTCCGGGGGCCATCGTTAGTCCATTGGGGGCGGGCCACCTTTTGATTTACGCCGTCCGGCGTGGAAAAGTGGAAAATTTTTACGCACACGCACGCATTCTGAGGGTGGAAAATGCCGCCACGCATTCCATGTAAATATTTGGAGCAGCGAAGCAGCTGACAACTGTTGCCCTTGTGCAATGCCTACAAAATACAAAATACAAAAAAAAAAAAGGAAAATGGAAAAAAAGCATAGAAAAAGCAAGGGAAACGCTAAAAGAAAAGCCCGGGCAGCTGGACAACAAATCAGCTTAGAATGGGATGCCTCAATAAACTTTTACTTTTGTTACCAACTTTTCGCCTTTGCAGTGAATAGAATCGGAGAAGAAGTCAACTCAAATCCGTCCGACTGTCTGTCTTGTTGCTTCTTTTTCTTTCCTTTGTCCCCTCGGAAAAGCCCGTTTGAGCGTCTATTTTCGGAGACGGAGATTTGTGGCGTTCCCATTTCACATTTTCCTCTCTCTCTTCTTCTCTCTGTCTAGATTTTCCAAGTTTTTACCTTTGACGTTGCCTTAAGGTGGCACTAAGTATATAGCTTATACGTATATATACATATATATTTTTATTCAGATCTTTAGGGGTTTCAGGCATTCATCGTGTGTTGGCTTGCTGGGTCCCTCAAGAAATCGAAACAGGCTATTTGGAATCTGATTAAGGTTGGGAATAATCGAAGAAGATTGATAATGCGGATAATACATTTGGTATACTTGAATAAATAAAGAAAGAAATAAAGAAAGAAAGTACTTCTTAAGACTATTTTCCAAAGAATTTAAAGTTTTAAATATTTTTGAACCTAGTTTGGCAGAGATAATAAATTTTATAAGAATATTTTGCTTGCTAAAGCCAAAGAAATAAAGGAAAATATAATTTTCTAATGAATTTGTAAAATTATCTCTGATTCAATTATTCTTAAAAACACTTATTTAAAAGATATAAAAAACCAATTGAATACATTTTAATTTTCACTAAATTTTAAGCTATATTTTCAGTTACCATCAAATATTCTGCCCACAAAAATAAATGCAAATGAAATGATCTGTGGACAAAATATTCATTGCGCAGACAAAGACGAGCATAATAAATAAATTAAATGCTAATAAATTGCAAAAATGGTATAGAGACAGTAACAGAATTTCCACAGCGCCCTTCTTGTCGCCCAATTCTTTTTTTTTTGGCATAAACAAAAATGATTAATGCCCACATTGGGGACATGAATGAACATTTTAGAACAAAGGCGAAACAGAAGCCAGAGCCATCAATTGGCAAATGTCGCACGCACATCCATCATAATTATGCACATATTCGAGTCAGCAGAAGGGGACAATATTTGACAACTTTATTATGTCCGAAATTGTTGTGTGTTTTTCTGCTTCGGTTTTTCCATTTTTAATTTGCACACAGATCGGTGAGATTTACAGGTTTTTAATTAAAATCATTCCAAGCAAATCCATCAAATGACGGGACATCGTCTCGTCCAGAATTCTCCTCCAACGTTCTCCCGTTCATTGTGGGCGTCATTTGTGGCCATTTGGTGCTCTTAATTTGCTTCATGTGTCAGCTGGCGCTGCACTTTGTTGGTTTGTTGCGGTGCAAATTTCTTTAGCGACATTTTTCCATTTATTTCTGGCCATTTGTTGTTTATTTATTGCGATTTTTAGGCATGTTTCACATTCGCCCGGCTTCTTAATTGAGATATTTATTTGGCTGCCGCTGCTGCGATGTTTATAATTTATGAATTTGATGGCTGGTAAATTGGATTCTGTTCTGGGCATAATGGAAAATTAGCTGATTTAATGAGGTGCCGTTTGCTGCGCTACATTTAACGAGTACAAAGTCGGTAAAAGAGCACAAGGAATGCAGATTAAATTATATTTAAAATATTTATACTACTTCTTATCAGTATATCCCACATTCTTGGTTATTTTTTATTTAAAAATAAAAAGTATTTCAAGTATGAGCAGCTGCTGTTCTGACATGTTTTTTAGTTTTATTGTGCAACAGCCCAACAATTTATTAATCACTGTTTGCACAAATGTTCGGCACTCAACGCCCCCGACTTGGCCAAGTGTTTAGTTTTCTGAGTGTTGTTTTTTTTACTTTCTCCTCTCGAATATATATATATATATATACAGCGAATGCCGGCCGGTATTTTGCAAATTATCAGCATTTTTCAGATCTATTGAGGCAGTCCGCGGTCCCAAGGTGCGTGTTATCCAGCGCAAGGCCCTCATTATTTGAGGACTTCTTTGACAGCTTCCCCGGTTTGACCTCTACTTTAAGCATTAAGTAACAATTACTCACTCGCCTTCTAAGCCCAAGTCGAATAAATTAAAAAGAATAATGCCCCCCGGCCACATATAGCTATAATAGATATATATATATATAAAGCACTAAGTATATGTGTGTGTCTTAATGACCCTCATTCTTTGGTGTCGGCGGCGGTGGGGGAAAAAAATATCCAAAATAGCCGGGAAGCTGCCAAGAAAAATAACATAAAAATTTGCCGCAAAATATTTTTTAAATTTCTTTCCTTGCTTTCTAAATATTTGTATTTAGCGCAAGTTAAATAATCAGACAGATTACCAAAAACAGAGCAACAACAAATCAAAGACGACACAAAAGCGCATAGTTTAAAGAGACAAAAAATATATGTTTACAATGTTGTGCAAAATATTAGCAGTATTTTTTTTGAATAAAGATTTAAGGAAAATAATTGCAGGAGTTTTTAGTTGTTGTTAGTAAGAATTCAAGAAAATTTGTTTTAAAGATTATGAAGGGAAAAGGTTACTTAAAGAAACATTTTCTATATTACCAAGACTAAAAACTACCCATTTCTTTAAAGATATAACATTTTCTCTAGATTATTTTCTTAAATTTCTGCATATAACAGTTTTGGGAATATTTAGGTATATTTAAATTTAAATCCATGTGCAACAGCAGCCAAACACCTGTAGTTGAGCATCGACAAGGTTTCTCCTCATCGCTAATTTCGCTGATTTTCCACCAGAGCAACATTGACGGCAAATGCAGCTAAGCTCTCAATTTTTCATCGCAACAATGTTGCAGTTTCACCTCTCACCTGCCGCCGCCGCTGCACCTGTTCGCGCAGCCATTGAAGCGTTGAAGTTCAACCAGCCAGCGAGCGAGGCAGCTTGTTGTCATTTCGCTGGCGGAGCCAAAACACACGTAACTTTTCACATCAAACTTAAATTATGCAAATGTTTGCTCTAAGCGGGCGCAAAAGGGAAATTCGGGAAAATTCAGGAAAATACAGAATGAAGCGGATCTGGAAAGCGGAGAGGTAAATCAAAAGGTAAAAGTTAAAATCAGAAGAGACAGAGCGCTGCCAATGGATAAAGTCTGTACACAATGCAAAATATGCAATTGGAATATTTAGCCCAAAAAATATATATTTACAAAAAGTTGAAATTGAAAAGTTTTGCAGAGCAGAATAAAAATAACTAACGAAAATAAATGCAAGCATTCCAGTGGTAAATACCTTTTCGGAGGTGCAGAGAAACGTTTTGTGTTTTATTTTTATATTGAATTTTAAAAGAAACTTTAAACTAGTCGAATTAATAAAAAAAAGGTTTTTAATTTATTTTTGAGTTTTCAGGCTGCTCAAAATTTGTAATAATTTCGCTTATTATTCCTTCTGATCCAACTGCAAACTCCTAAAATATTATTACAGTGTTATATATTCCCCAGACCAAACTAAACTATTTTCTTTAATTCCAAAATTTTTGCTTTACTTGCACAAAATTTTCTGTGCAGCAGAGCTTTGACTCTCTCTTTCTCTCTGGAAATTTGTGCATTCAAAAATGTCATTTAATTAATTGAATTAAGTCGACAACTGTCATGGAAAGCGGGCCGTGGCCAAGGACCCCCTCCTTAGCTTTAATTAATTTTTAGTCGAGTGAGAAAAACAGAGATCCCGCTGGGCTTTGCTTGCTCTTTGGTTTTTAGACCAAAATAGATGAAAAATACTTGAGGCACACAGCAAAAAAATATATATATATTGTATTTATTTTGGCGCAATATGACACATTTTTGAGAATTCAGACTAATTGTTTTTGGTGGGGAAACGCGGCAATTGGCGGGGCAAAGGTGAGTGGGTGACAAATGCCCCAGAGTTCGCCATTCTGACAGCAGCCAAAAGTGACGGTGATATACTTGGGATGACAGCAGCAGCAGTGGCTGCTGCTTCAGCTGCAGTCATTCAGGGAATTCGTGAAAAAGCCCCAGTGACAGGCGAAAATAATATACTGATGAAGCATAAAATCAGCTTGAAAATATTTTAGTAATTTTCTTGCTTATTTATGGCTTTAATTCATAAAAGAAATTAAGAGAAACCATAGAAAAATCCTGCTAAATATTATATTATTTAAAGACCTAGCAACAACAGTTGGAAATTAAATTTCTGGAAATCTTATGTTATCTGATTAATTTAATATTTAATTTAATAATTTTAACCCTGTTTTATATGCATTACATTCTAGTGAAACATTTGACCACCTTTGGTAAGCTTTGATTTAGATGGCCAAGAACTCGATGGTTGTGATGATGAATGAGGTTTTGTCCCCTTTGCCGTTGGCGTCACTGGCAAGCGGATTACCTGCTAGCACAATTAAGTTTTCGGCACGTAAATGAATCATTCAAATGGCTTTTCTTGCTCTCGTTTCTGTGCTTTTCCTCTCACTCTCTAGTCTCTAGATGTTATTTGCTTTTCCATCTCTGCCTGTGGGGGCGTCGGTGTAGCTCATACGCCCCGTTGTACGGCCGTCGGCTCGTGTTGTGTGCAATTAATAAATTTAATTAAGAAATAATGCACAAGCCGCGGTACGACTGGGCGTCGTCGTCGTCGTCGTCGTCTTGTGTCGCTCTTTCAAGTGTGAAAATTATGATTATATTCTATACATCATTTTCTGTTTTCATATGCAAAATTTAACATGCAAAAAATACAGGAATTATCCCCCCGTATCGTTCGTCGACGGCGGCGCTTTAAAACTATTTGGCTTAAATCATAAATCAAAGTGTATGTGTGTTTTTCAGCTGGCCCACTAAGTTTTTAATTAAATCTCAATTGCCGCACCATGCATCACCGCACTTAATCCGGCCAAAAACATACAAAGTTGAACACCATAAATTCAATTTATAACATACACATTTATAACAACACACATGCACACAAAAATTTATTCATGGCCAGGGAAGCACGAACAAAAAACGAAAATCTAAATAATTCACAATGGAATTTGCGATATTGAATTGTGTAAAATTGGTGTAAAATCCGCTCAC
>VNJS01009453.1:0-32507 GCA_008042575.1 Drosophila watanabei | reverse complement strand
CAATCTCCAGCAGTTGCAATCTCGAAAACGCATGCGAAATGCCATTCCGCTTTTCTTTATATATTTTTTTCAAAAGAGTATTTGATTGAGCATATATAATTTGATCAGGGGTTTGTTATGAGAAGGGAAAATTTTAGAAAGAAATTTAAGAAAATTATTATTAAGGTTCTTGTAAAATTAATTCATTTTTAGGCGGGGAAACTATTTGCTAAAAATAATTTACAAGAATGATATGACTTCCTAAATAATTTATACATATAAATATCATAGTAAAAAATATTATACAAATATTTAAATGATATAATTCCTTTATTATCTATGTTTAATAAAATATTTTTATTTGTTTATATAGAAAAAGGTTTCTTTAAAGGAGAAATGGATACTCTTTTCCCGTCTTACTAAATTTTCAAATTTTTAAAAAATGATCATAAATTCGAAGAGCATCTCAGTGTCATATTAGAAAACGAATTTCCCTTCTGTTTTTATTTTATATCCGCGATGCGATGCAGCATAAAATGAGCAGAGTGACGACGGAAGGAGGGCTGTGGGGTTTGTGGAAACCTTTCCGCTGCAGCATAAAATCAAATAAACGCGGGATGAGAAACGCAACCGAGTTTGTGGAGATGTGCAAGCATAAAATATATTTTTATGTCACGTTTTTAATGACATTTGTTGCATTTTGCACTTGGCGGGGAAAATGGCAATGGGGCCGGGAAATCCCTGCCCAGTCAAGCTTTTCCACAAATCCCCCCGATTGTGCGTAGGCGTCCAAACGTATGTGCGAAGAAAAAACACGTGGAAAAAGTGGAAGTGCCAAGTCAAGGCAAGAAAGAAACAAATGGAAAAGCGCCTCCGGAAAATCTGGAGAGGAGAGTCGGGCATCGAGCAACAGGCTGTCAGTTTGACAGGCACTCGTTGATTGCAAAAGCGCCACTGACAGCTGTCATTCGCACGGACTTTTGCACGCTTTTAGCCAAAACAAAGGCGGTGGAAAAGCCAGTTTCACATAAAAGTGCAGAAAAAGTATTAAGCAAAAAAAAGAGAGGAAAAATAAAAATAACCATTGACAGCTAGGTGCAATGGCATGGCGGAATAAAATTGATAATAGGCTTCTCCGTCCATTAACTGGGCTAGAGCCAAGAGCTAAAAGGGTTTGTCAGAAACATGGGGGAAAGTTCAAAAGCATTTAGCAAAGCCAACAGGAAAAGGGATATGAATTAGACGTAAAGAGACTAAGCAAGGTTTATTTTTTCAACTACCTCACTACCATTTTACCCCTAAATATTCTAAAGGCTCTTTATCATTAACTTTAAAAATTGACAGACTCTTCTTCCTAGCTTGTGACAACTTGTCAATACTTTAGAATCCTTCGAGCCCTAATTAGCAGCAATTGAAAAATCAAATTGTCAGCCCTGGCCAGTAAGTGACTCAATTCCGTCTTGGGTAACGCCTACGAGAATGAGTTTACGCCTCAGTGGTTTTCTTAGGACTCGAAGGTCCTGCGAGTGTCCATCCTTCGGTGGCCACTTGAGCTGTGCTTTCTGCTCTATTGGCTGCCATTTGGCGACACGCTCCGTTGGTTACGAACGGCGACCGCATACTTTGGGGACTGTCCTGGCCTGGCCAGTCTGTGATTTCCAGGAAAGGACATTTATCGGGGCTACCCCGGTACATTCACAATGATGTAATTAGGTTTGAAAATTTGCTGATTGCTGATTTGTTTTATTTGCGGTGCACAGACACAGGAGCAAACTGCAATTATATGCGCCAATTGTCAGTTTGGTTACTCCTCGTTAACTTATTTGATTATGGGCTAATTTTGTCGACTCCAGGGAGAGTCCTGCGAGAAGGGAACAAACTTGAAGGGGTCGAGATTTAATAAGGATGGGAGTTAGTCCTTAGCTTGTTCAGATTTAAATTAGATTTAATTTCTTATACTTTCTATATCATTTTAAGCTAGATGAAACCCTTTCAGATTTATTAATTTAAGGACCAAAATCTCCCCAATAATATCTACAACATGTTCTTGTCTGATTTAGGAGGGTCAAATACATATATGTCTTTGCAAAAACTAAACCTAAATAAGCAAAAGTAATTTAACTTTTCCCATTTTCGCTGTAAATTCAACTTGGCCACAACTCGCTTATCGACTGGGGACAAGGATCAGCCAGAAGGAATACAGAATACAGAACCCAAGAGAGCCAGGAGCCAGAACGAAGGCGATTTGATGAAGTGCACACCAAGTGTGCACATGTGGCATATTGACGGACTGCAGGACGGAAGGATGTGTCCAGGGATCCAGCGAAAACTATGCAAATAAGGAAGGATACGTCTGGCGGGTAGTCGGAGCCGTCTCAGTCTGCTTGGCTCAGGTTTGCCTTCATTTATCTTGGCTTATTAAATTGAATATATGGCTGAATATACTCGAAACACAAACACATACACACACTCGAGTATCCTTTGGCAGCATTGTTGTGGCGTCCCTTTCGGGTCCTTTTAAATGCAAATTAGCTTTTTGACTTTTTGATGCGACCCAGACTCGATTTAGATTTATGCGGCTTGATAAATTGTGGCTACACTTAATGTGCGCATACGGTGTGACATGTCCTTTTCATGTCACTCGCCAAAAAGTTTACCAAACTCCCCACCAACCCACACGATCCTTTCTCGTTTCCATTCGAGTTGACATGTCGAGTCGAGTGGTTTCGTTGGCTTTCGCAGTTGCTGCTTTTTCGGGAGTCCTCGCCAGAGGTTTTCCCTTTAACTTGCTGACATTTTTGCACGCTTGACAAAAACAGCGAACGGAGTTGGCAATTTTTTGGTCTGCCACGGCCAGGGACACAGTCACAGTCACGGATTCTCCTTTCTGGCCACGATGCTTTTTGTGGTCCAGCTTTGTAATTAGTTTTGCCCAGCCCGGTGAGTTGGGTTCATAACGTTTGATGAGGGTGGCATCGTGGCTAACTGGTTGGGGAGCTTTCCTTAAAAATCGGGTTCAATAGGGAAATGTAATGAGAGTTTTCGATGATTGCTTGGGTTTAATAAAGCAGCTTAAGGGGGGTTTTGGGGGAATTAAAGCTGACTTTGAGTACTTGATGATATTGTTAATATAACATGTTTAATAATACATAAGTTTAATTTGTAAAACTATCCTTGATTTGATTAAAAATCCTTTTTAAGTTCCCAATATGAAGAAACAATTATAAAATATTTTTTAGTTAAGAAATCTAGGCTTGAATTTTATATATTTCCTTGATTTCCTCTTCTACTCAATCACTTTCTACTCAATTAAAATACTTTAAATCAATTTCACAACTTTTAGAGTCACAGAACTATTTTCAAACCGAATCGAAAGCAAACACGTTCCCACCAAATTCCCCTTTTTTCAAACATCAAGAGAAATCAATTACGATGCCTTTCTCATTTAAATTATAACACTTTCCCATGAAATTCCTGACCAACGCTCCTCCTCGATCAAGTTCTCTCGTAATCGCAGTTGAAAAGCGAAAGGCAATTTCGACATTTTAAACCTTCCCCGGATACTGAGATTTCACCAAATATTTCTTTACAGAGTTGAGATTGATGAATGGGATTTAGTGGTGGTGGTGTTGCTGGTGCTGCTATTAGTTCTCCTGGTGGCGGGGGAGTGTTTTTTAAAATTCTTTTTTGAGTTTTTGTCAGGCGTAACCAAAGGCAGAGACCCATTGAGTAATACGTCACTTGAGTTGTCAAAAGAGCGACGCCCGGCGAGTAGAAAAACGTGTCCGTGTCCCGGAGTTTCCTCTCCGCACAAGTTCCTGTCGATCAGGCGGGCGGGTAGCACAAGTTGTTACATTTCAACATGTTTCGTCACGCCTGGGCATTATTTTGATACTTGTGTATCGAAATTATTAAAAAAAAATTTTTTAAGTAGCGACTTAACATAGTTGAAAAATGTGTAATGGGGGAAACTATTAGAGGGGGATGTTCAAGGATTTTCAAGATTTTTGATGGCTGTCAAAACTGGTAAATGTCAAAAATGGTTTTGCAAAAAAATGTATTAAAAATATTTCATGGGAAAATCGTGAAAAATTATATTTTTAAAAAGATGTATACACTTGCAAGTTACAGGAAATATATGAAAAAGCTCCTGTGTTATTTATTCCCTTTACAACATTGTAAATGTTTCCTCAATTAATAAAAATATTGCTTACTAAAAGCATGAAATTGACCCAAACATTGCCATAATCTCATTAAGTGTAATAAACGAAGAGAAATATATCACAAATTTCTCAATAAAGGACCCGACCAAGTCTGATTCCCTGATAAAACCGAAAAGTAACTTGTCAAATTGATTTAAAAATTCATAAATCAACAAAAACTTGCTCTATTCTTCGTCAAGAGAATGAAATTAAATTAAGGATCGAGGCAGGGGAACCACAGAAACCAAAAACCCGAAAAATGTACAAAATGTTAAGCATAGCATAAAATTGTATCGGACAGTTTGGTGAGGAGTAAGGGAAGATTTCAAAGTTGGAATCGGAGTCGGAGTCAGAAGTCTGCCCACTTAGGACACGAGTGTAGTCCAAATATAGCCGCCTGTTTACTTTCATAATAATTTTGACTCGAAGTCATCTCTCCCCTCTCGTGTTTCTGGCTTGGCATGTGCGTGTTGTCTGCTGATGCAATTATAAATTGTTGGATAACAAATTACATGGTTGCGTTTTTCGGTATCTCGGACAAGTTTAACGCCCTCACGCACATATGTTCGCTGGCTATCCGAGGGATGCCAGCATTAGAGGGGAGAAGATACAGATACTGGATAGTTGGGGGAGTGCATCCGAGTTGGACATTGATACAGGTACTGGGTACTGTTCCTTTGTGTTGACAACTCAATGCCCTAATGCCACGACATATGTTCAGGTGGAACCAATGCGCAACTGTACCCAAAATCATCCCGAATGCGGGCAGGACTAAGGCATGTCCCCGACAATTGTCATTTGGCATTAGTTCTAATAATAAACAGACATTTTCTATGCTTTTTAATTGCCCTCGATTTCCTTTTGCATGTTTGTGCCGCATCAATTTTGGTGGATTATTATTGTTTTGTTGTCCTGCAGCTGGAGGACACTAGGAGAAAATGTGTTCTAATTTTGGTTTAAATTTAAATAAAATATTCTATATATTAGTAGTGATAAAAGTAAGGCTAAGTTTACTTATTTTTAAATATTATTAAATATTAAAAATTAATTTTAAAAAGTTTCTTCAAGTGCACTTTGTTCGAAAGTTTATTGAACTCTCCTCCTTCAAATCCCAAGCTCACACTTTCATTACGCAAATGTTACAGGACTCGCACCCATTTCACTGGATCCTTTGTTTGGCTGCCCAAAATGCGAAAAGGGTTCATAACCGGCACTTAGCTTCATTGGCCCTCTGCGTTGGCTCTTTTGGCTTTATCGCAACCGGCCCAGACTCTGGGCACTTTGGCCACTCGAAATTCAATTCAATTCGCTGGGTACTTACTGTACGCAGGTTGTGCAAACATTAAAATTAATGAATAACAATAAAACCAGCTACGGCAGTCTGAAAGTGTTGACTGTTGACGTGATCTCTGTGGAAAATGTCAGGATATGAGTTTGATATTACGGGATTCCTGTATTAAAGTAGATGGATTAGGTTTTAATATAAAATTATATTAATATTTTAATCAATTTTGAAACTAAATTTCTCTCTGCTCATTTCATTTCAGAGTACAAAAGAATATATAATAAATTCTGTATATGTAAAAGTAAGTAAGTTTTTCTAATAATTCTAATAGATCAAAATCATATCCTTATTATCCCCAAAAGAGCTAAAACTTCACCCACTTGAATACCTCCACAAATCATAATTTCATTTATTATTTTGCATAAATCAAACTACCTCCCAAAAAACTATTCCAGAGACAGCAATTAAAATGCCAGAACAAGAGTAGAGTTATTTCTCCAATTTTAATGATCGCATATAATGCTTTGAAATGTGTTCTATGCCGCTCGTTAGTTTCGAGGCAATCTCCGAATTTAATTTCCATTTGAAATTCCCGTTCTGCGAGCCATTAAAATTGAGCCATGATGCCAATTTGGTATGATTAAATACGTTATTCCCCGGGGACTGAGAGCGGGAAGTGCATACGTATATGCAAATTAATTACGAAATTTATGATTTCATTTTGCCCAAAAGCAATGAGCCAGCCCGTCATCATCGCGGCTAGGCCTGTGAGCTCCATAAAACTTGGGCCGCCTGTCAACTGCAATCATTTAGAGCCAGCTTGTGGGAGTGGGCCACATAGGGCACATGTGAAAAGCCGTAAAAAGCTTTGGAAAGCCGAGCAATTGGAAATTGAAGTCAACATTTATGGCTCTATCCAGACCAGAGGAGGCGAGACCCGGTGGCAGTGTCATCGACGCGACATCTTCCCGTCTGCCACTGTCACGCACATAATTCTCCGCAGTGCAAAAACATTAATTGCGCAATTGTCTAAGGGCGGAGATTGGGAAAAGTTACAAGGATACATTGGAAAAAATTTATAGAACAAATTTTTAATAGAGGAAAATTAATATTACTTTAAGAATAGAATAAGTTTTTCCATTGAAATCTTAAAAGAAGATTTTTAACTAAATGTAATCTAAGCTTGGAAATAATTTCTATGAATGCCTTATCCTTCTTAATCTCATTATATTGTTAACTTATTATATATATAAATCTTAACTAAAAATAGTACCCGAAGATAACTCTGAAGTATCATTTTTTTATTAGAAATCTTAAAAAACTGATTTTCCAATTTATATTTAAATCTATAAAAAGTAGAAGTATTTTAATTTACATTTCTTTATTATAACTTTTGCAAGGTATCATTTCCGACCTTATAAATCATATATATTCTTGATCAACATCATTAGGCGAGTCAATCTAGAAATGCTTGAGTGAAAGGAATTCTCTGAATTTATTTTTTAGATTTTTATAAAAGGTTCCATCATTAAAATTTTTAACAATAAATTAAAATTTATTAAATTTTTTCATGATTTAATTAGAACTGCAAGGCTTCCTTTCTGCAATTCTTCTTTTTAATTAATTTTAATGCTTATTATTACCTCTTTGCTTTAGTTAGTTTAGGTATTTCTTTTTAAATTCATAATATTAAATCCACTTCCCCTATTTTTCCCAGTGCTTCTAAAGACAAGTTGAAAAGTTTTAGTGTCCCAACAAATGACGTACGATTTGTTCTGCACGAATAAGTCAAATTATTTGTAGACAGCACTTTGTTTTATGGCCTGACAACAAGCCACCTCAACTACTTCCCCAACTCAACTCATTTACACATATCCTCCGCATCCTCCCACTTCCATCCTCCTCCTCTTCACCCTTCGCAGCTCCTTGGCCAGCTGACGCATCGCACTACGCCTTGAGCCTTGGAGTTTTTTACACAAACTACATGGATGTCACCTCTTGTTACTCCCCCCTAGTTTCTCCTCAATCATTGCGTTTCCACCTGATGCCAGTATGCGGGCTAATTTATGGCCTTGTCATATGTTTGTTTAGCTTTTTTACTGTTTGTTGGTTTTCCTACCCTGGAAGTCATCATTATCATCATCATCCTCAGCTCTCCAAACGCACGCCATATAATTTTCCATTTACTGCTAAGTGTTTCTTCTGGGCCTGCCTGCCCCTGTTTATATTTCATAATTTTCTAAATGACATATTTCTGTTGACGCTTGAGTAGTTTTGTTTGCTTTGTTAATGTAGATTGCCTTGGGCTCATCGCGGCTGAAATGTGGAAACAATGGTTAAAGAAAGAGGTGGCTGGAAGACATTTCTTAGAAAACAAAAAGGAAAATAAAATAGGAAAAATATTATTTAAAAATCAGAACATTTCTTAATAAAATTATCTGGGGAAGTGTAAACTTTTAAGACGTTTTCTAAGTATTTTTTTAAATTCAAAACCTAACTAGTTTTTTACGCTTAATTCTTCAAAATTCAAAATTCAAAACCTAACTAGTTTTTTCACGCTTAATTCTTTTCATTAAGCCTTATCTAATTAATTTTGCAACACATTAACCTAAGTTTATTTACAAAATATTTTTCATTTGAGTTTAAGAAATCTTGAGAATAATGCGAATGTTTCTGTTGCTTTATTTGTTAATAAATCATAAAGCTAAGAAATCGCTACCAATTTAGTGACTTCTCAGTTAGTAATTATGTTCACTTATACTTTATAAAAAATGTATAAAAAATAAAAATGAGTTTAAAAGCAAAGTCTCCATCTTTTAAACTATTTTAAATATTTTGTTTTGTTTTTGTTATTAAAAATTCTTTTTAAAGTTTATAAAATTTATACTTGAGTTAAGAACCCGAAACGAATTTAGTACCAAAGCTAGACAAATGAAAACCAAATGTTTGCATAAATCCCCTGCAGATGATAATAAATTCAAGACATATTCAAAATTATAAATAATTTATAGAATTGAAGGCATAATAACTCGTAAAACTTTTACAAGCATACAAAATGTGACGCGTACGCGGCCATTAAAATCATTTTTAACAACTTTTGCTGGCATGTAAATTACGGCAGACACCGTTTCATTCCTTCCACAGGATAAAGCGCGCTTCACGCTTCGTTTGATTTATAGGCGCAGGGGTTAACTTACTGAATGAAAGCCGGATCGGAGGATATTGCGGGTGGAGTTGGGATCAGGACTGCATATGTGTATTACACTTGTTATCGGGCGTATCATATCGCATCCCGGTGCGGCGTCGCACTTTATGTGTTTATTTTAATTTTCAATGTTTCGTTGGACATTTTATGGGTCTCAATTTTTGCGCTGCCTTTACGAGGCCATTAAAATTAAGACAACGGGCAAAGGAGCAGAGACAGGAGACAGGAACAACCAACTCAATTAGACAAAGAGCCCAGTCCAGTCCAAAAAAGGAGGCGTCTGTAAAATTCACTTGGCTTCACACACACGCACTCCCACTCACGAATTTCTGGAAGCGTGTTAATTTCTTTTTAATTCCGCCTGCACTTGAGAGAAAGTTCCCCTCAGTCTGTGGCCCTTCTATCCACTCATAAATTAACGTTTAGTTACGCTACATAAAAATCTGTCTGGGACCAGAACCAAGTTTCTGGGGGTTACCAGAAGGTGGAGTTGTAATCCGAATTGAACTTTATTTTAACACAAAAACCTCTTTCGTTTTACCTAATATTTAGGTTTCTATTTGATCTCTAAATAGTTTCCACTTATCGCTGGATAACTAAACCCTCTATGAATGCCCAACACTCTCATTTATTTTCGGTTTTCCATCATTAGTCCCCTTGGCAGCGCACTGTCTGTCATTGGCATCATTAGTTTTATTTAATTATGCCCTTCGTATTGATTGCTTTGTTAGAACATATTAACCCCCTTCCTGGCCATAGAAGGAAACTTCCTCCACTCAGGGGGAAAGTTCAATTAAATATAGCCCCCTTCACCCCTACAAAGAGTATAAATCCAGCTGTGATTTCGGCATCGGTTTGACTTAACCGCAAACCTCAAAAAAAAGTAGAGAAAACGAAATATATTTGATAATGAATAATGATGTTGATTTGACACTCAAATCGAAATCGTCACGCTTTTGAGAGAGAAAGATTTGAGGGGTCAAAGAGCAGGAGTTGCTTCTTGGGTAGAGTTCGGTTTTCGAATACAACAATTTGATTTTAATTTAATTAGATTTCTTTTTAGCTATTGAAATGGGAATCGTATGATAATTTAATGGAGCATGAAATTCGGGATCAAGAATACTTGATACGATTTCACAGCGTTGCAAAGTGGCCGCTAATGACGGGTCATCCTAATGGGAGCATGAGCAGCGCATCCTTCGATCCAGATCCCAGTGTGTGGTCAAATGGTTACCTAATAGCCATGACAAAGGTCATTAAGGGGATCATGGATCGGTCTCCAACATATCAGGTGCTTCAGTAAAGGTTACTGGAGTTGTATCTTTAAGTAAATCCAAAACAAGATCTGATTATCTCCCACAAAAAAGCACATTGAATTATTTAATGACATTCTCTCTGTGCTATCTTAACTCTGGCATAATTTATAAACTTGTCTGCTTCGTGTCGACATTCATCAACTCATCCTGCCGTTTTTGAACAACTTCATTAAAATTAGCTCATAAAATTTGCAGCAACTCGTGCTCTCAGTCCCCGAAATCTTGTTTAGTTTTCATTTATGGCTCAATGGCAGGAGCCAAAAATCTTGACTGGAGGATGTGTGGCCACATCGCATAGCATCGCATCCTGACTGACAGACGCACTTCAGCATAATTTGCTGTGACAGGCTTCAGCATTTCCTGGAGCTGCGCTTCCTTAATTCCACTTTACCGAATGACATTTAATATGCAAAGTTTTCCCAGCCACAACACCAAAAACTCCTGGAAACTGCAACTGGAGGCGCGGGCAGCATGGAGGCGCGCATATCTTTTGATGACTTTTGTTGATTTTATGCCAAAACATTTTTGGGAAGGCGAAACTCACACGACGACTTGGATAGATCGCTGCATATGTACAGAGAAAATAAATATATATAATTGAGAGAATTGAACAAAGAATTGTCTACACAAAGCAGAAGATTTAAAAGAAACCTTCATGGTTAAGATTTATTTAATATTTCCATCATTTTTCACCCATTATACTTGGCTCAAACTAAAAAATACTTTCCAGTGTATCGACACCCGTCCAAGCTGCTGCATTTTGGCCCGGCCAAAACAATGGACCGAAACACACAAGTGGCGGGCATTTGGGGCCAAGGCAAAGTGTGTCTGCGGAATACCCTTTATTACAAAATAGCTGGGCATAGCTTTGCATACTTTACGGCCCCCAAGCATCGTAAAGTTTAATGGCGCCGTTCGAGCCAGCAAGGTTTTCAAAGTTGGTTTTGGCTCTTTTGAAATATGAATAGACGCCAGGAGTCCCGCAGTCCCGGCTCTTAGCCCTCTAATGCCTGGCCTTGTTAAGGAGATTAGTTCCAGGCTCGTTTCATCAATAAAATTGGTTTATTCAAGTAGCTGCTGCTGGCCACTTTTCAATCGCTATAATTGACAATCGAAAGGATCCCGCCATGTCTTCCCAGTAAGCCAGACACGTACACAAATTAAGCTCGTAAAATTTAATATTTTCGCCGAAAGTTTCAGTGGTTTTTTCTTCTGTCTAGTAATTTATGGCATGGCTTAGGTCTCTGCATAATTGGTAAGCACTTGTGAAGGATAAATCCTTGTAAGGGATACATAAAATTTTACAACAGTTGTTGCGAAAGTTTGTATTTATTTAAATACGTGTTTTGGATATTTTCGAGATTTTATTTTAAAGCTTTTAAGAGCCTTAAAGGTTTTCTCTTTTCAGCATTTGATAAAAAGGAATTTAAAATTTATTAACCTTCACCTTAACATTTAACTTTTTAATTTTTTGAATACTTTTCTTACTGTTATAATACAATTTAATATAATTATTTTATTTAACACCACACTTAACCTTCTTCCACCAATTTCCCCTTGATTGCACCCTATTAGGTTATAAATTTACCTTTGGTTTCCTCGAATTCCCAAAACAACAAACATGTAAGAAAAACTCCCCCCTCTAATTTTCCCACAACAAAACGAATCGTTTTGTGAGTTTTGTTGAGTTCACCCTTTCGCTGGGTGGGTAAGTGCCAATCAAATCGAAAAAATATTTGGAATTTTGACAAAGGGAAAAGTTTCCCAAGGCGAATTGCATGCGAGATGATATGGAGGTATGGCTACCAGCATAAAAATGCTGACGACTTATGCCCAAAGGGATTGAATTGTGGACTGCGGGGAGGAGAGAGAGGTCTGTCTCAAGGTGGGCAAGCCGGGAACAATCCATCAAACAAAGCGCTGCGCTTTTGATAAGAACGCATCAATAAAGCAATAAAATGTCTACAAATCAAACGATAAGAACGCCAGTTTTGCCAAAGATTCGCCGCCCGGGAAAAGGGTTCGGTGGAAAAGTCACGTACAGCACGCACAAGACTATTTATTATTAATGGTTTGGTCCTAACACATTGGGCGTAGCATTCTCAGGGAACTCTTGTCAGTTTGTCAAGAAAGCTGTGGTTTCGTCTCCTTGAGACACTGGGGGAAAATAGGGGAACTTTATATATAATAATCAAAAATTTGTAGATATATTTTCGACCAAAATAAGGAAACTTTTAGATAGAAATAAATATTTTATGGTGGCACTCAAATAAGAATTAAAACAAAGGGTTCGACTGCCTTACTTTACTGCTCTCTCTTTTTTTGAATAAGTTTTCTTTTCTGTTAATTTTCTCCTCCCTAGTTTTCCTCAGTGTCCTCTGAGGGGGGTTTTTTCCTCAAATTGACATGTGACACCGAGCGAGACCAGAACTGAACCGAGCCAAAGACACGGGACCCCTGTCAAAGAGTTTGCCCCTGGCATGACGAAAAATAACAATTCGGGTCGGATCGGTTCGGATCGGGTCGTTGCGGCTGTGATTGGGCTTGGGAATCATTAACATTTTGATAACTGTCGGGCCGCACTGTGATCTATTAGTTAGCGATAACGCGGCAAGCTGTGAGGCCTTTAATTGATCTCGTGATCAATTCGCTCTTGTGGTTTTATGTTAATGAAGCGTAATCGCCGTGCCGTCTCTGATTTCGTTTCGGTTTCAGTTAGGATACTAGATTTTCTTTTTTGTTTTTCATTATCAATTTGATCTCCATTATATTTATTATATTTATTATATTATATTATTTTGTTGGATATGAACTGTATTTGGTTATATTATAATAATAAAATGATAATTGTTTATTGATTTCTTTTAGTAATAATATTTATAAAAATTTGCTTTCCTATCACCATCTCTATTTCTTAGAATGTATTTATATTTATTTATTAATTCGCTATGACCTATCCTCACAGAAACACATTGAAATTAGCATGTTAGCAGATTTGCAACGGTTAAAATAGAATAAAACAATAAACAAATGGAAAATAACTTGTTCAGGCTGAAGTTTGTATACACTTTCAGTTTGCTATGGGATAAAGGGAGCCGAAATCGAATGAATGCATAACACCTAGCAAACTTTAAAGAAAGCTTACATTAAAGTCCTTAAACCCATATATATTTTTAGAGCTTCCTATTAAAGCATCAAATGACGCACCAAATACAAAATTCCCCCCTCAAATTCGAGTCCTATTTCCTAGGACAACAAACAACTTGACGTCTAATTTGGCCAAGAGTCCAAGGGTCCACCCACAATGCCATTTGCGACACATTTCCGCTTTGACCAAATCTGTTGCCGGTGATTGACTTTGATTTTCCATGGAGGAGGACATAGACAAGTCCTCGGACAAGTGAAAATGAATTTTCCTTTGACGATTTCATCAAACTTTTCCAAGACGCAAAACAAAAATGAAACGAAAAAAGAGGCCGACTGAGGAAGGAAAATGTCTTATAAAAACTAACGATTGCCAATTGGTTTTTACTGTTATTGGCGCGCCCCATTTGCCTGCCGGGCAGCACTTCCGTTCCGGCCAGAACTTATGGGCGTGGCCCACTCTCCTCCACAATGTGAAATATGTTAGGCCGATCATTGTGGGGCTTTCTACATTCATTGTCTTTCTGGGATTAATTTCCTTTCAGCGTCGCCGTGCACTTTCAGGAAAATCATAGAATTTTATTTGTACAACTTCCTGGAGATTCGCCTTTTGTATTTCGATTTCAATTTTTGCATAGATTGTTGTAGGAAATTATTTTGGGGATATAGGTTCTATGCGACTATTTGATGTTGATTTAAGAAATATGTAAACAATTTGTAATATTTTCTTGTATAATTTTATGGGATCATAGTTTCTTAATTTTATAGGTACAAATTAATTTATATATTTATAAGTTTACTTATCTCTCCATTTTTAAAGAGAACTCTTTGATCGAGTTTCCAATTCTTTTTAATTTTTCTCCTGATGTCTCATGGAGTTCGACTTAATTTTCCGCGCTTCCTGGTGCCGTAATTTCTTCGTCCTCCTCGCTGCATTAATTTTTAGTGGCCAGTTTGTCCATGGATTGGGGCTGGGCAAATATTTTGGCCAGCTGCGTGTGCTGCCAAATTTGTTTGCCGAGGTAAATGCAACCAAAACGCCAGGCGTTGGCGGTGCGTTAAGGCAAATTTGTAGAGCGCAAATTGTTTGACCACTGCAAAGATTTAACTCTATTCTATGGGAAGGAAGGGTCCGAGGTCCTTTTGTCAGGAGGGGTGACGACCAACACACACAACATACTATGCTCCCACACATTGTTTCAACTGCCACGAATGACAATTTCTAATTTATTGCAATTATGTGACGCACGTCACACTCAACTGACCAGGCCACAAATACAACTGACCAGCGGCTGACACGTGACCAATGTCCTTTCGGGTATCCCTGATTGGAAAACACTAAAACAGATACCAAGAGCGGTGGCAGTCGGCCCGACTTCCTCCTTGACCATTCCACGGAGATTTATTTTACGCCGATAACACGCTTAAGTAAATGCTGTCCCTGGCAGTCGGCTTTCCATTCGAATTTCTCGTGCCATGAGCACTGGACAAAAATTTATTCGATTTTGAATAATTATTTGAGAAAACATTGTCAAGGCTTTATTTATATGAATTTTATTTCTCAAACAAATTTGAACTTTTTTTAGACTCCTAAAAGCATCTTAGCTTTTCCTTTTCTATAACCTATCAAAACTTATCAAACATTATATTATCTTTAAAATAAAAAGTAAACTTAAATACAAAATTCTCATCAAATTTTGCAGAGTTCATTTATGTTTATAAAATTTATAAAATTAACTACCTATAATTTTCAGTGCCTTCCCTTCGTACAATTTAAATGGCGATTAAATCTGCTGGCATTGATGGATGTGTCCAAGAGCTCGGCCTGCGTACCGTGTCCTGTGGTCAGTCTGTTCAGGATGCGGCGCCATGTTAACACTTTTGTACAATTGCCAATTTTTCGCAGGCAATGCCTGATGAGCCGCCCTCCGTGTGTGGGAGTGAAGCGGCGGTGGCTTTTGCGGTGTTGTTGTGAAGAGGGAGGGATGTAGAGGAGTGGCCCTGGCATGCGGCTACACTTCAATATTCATTTGGACGCATAATTGATATTGACGAACAATGTTGCCACTACGACAATGTAAAAGGAAGGCCAGGGAGTGGGAGGGTATTGGAAAGTTAAACACTGTCAGAAATTGTATTTGTATTGTGATTGGGGTGGGTTCTTTGTAATTTGTTTGATATTGAAATTGTGTGTAATTAAACTAAAATAGGGTGTTTTACACAATTACTATTCGGTTGATTTTAGGGCCTTTGAAATTAACAATTTCAACAACACCAACAATTATTAACAGTTCAACAACATGTAAGAGAATTAGAGGAATATGTAGCTTGTAACTAAATTTAAGTGGTGTGCTCTTCAGAAATATTAAAATGAATAGGGTTACTTTGAAAAATGTTTCGAAAATTTAGAGACTTCAACTACACCAACAATAACCAACAATTCAACAACGTATGTATAGTGGAATTAGGGGAATATAAATAAGCCAATGTTGGGTGTTATATAAATATTTAAATAAATATTATTAAGATGAAGAATGTTTAGTATTTAAAGATACTTTAAATTTATAAACTTCAAGTACAACAACAAATATCAACAATTCAACAACATATCAAAATGAAGAGAAAGTGAATTTTTTTAGTAATTGTTTTCATTATTATTTTATTATTATTATATATTTTATTTCTATAATTTTGTTTCTGTTATTTATTTTTTTTATTATTGATTTATTTAATTATTTTCCTTCAGTGCATATTACTTTGTTACGACTCTGCCTGCGCCTACTTGGTTCAGTTAATTTTATAAAAATTACCATGTCGGACCCCTTGTGTTCTACGTGGCGTGCAACATGTTTGCCATTTTCATTTACCTCCTCGACGAACTCGGATGTGTATATATCCTGTATCTGATATCTCGGGACTTTATTTTGGGGGGCTGCACGGAACGGAGTTCCTTCTGTTCGTTTTGCATCTGTCAGTGTCATGTCACGTTCGAGGAAAATGCATCCGATGCCCATTGTTGTGGCGTCGACATGGAAGCTGCTCCTGCTGCTCCTGCTGCTGCAGGAGTGTAAATTTAATTTAGTTAATTGAAACAATTTGTTGCATGCGACAAGCGGCAACATCACATCAGCAGGAGGTAGCACAAAAAAACGTGCATACAACTCCAAGAGCTGATTTCCCTGCTTTTCCACTGATTTCGTTTGAGGATTTTTCTTTTACAATCCTTGTTTTTTGTTCTCTCTTGCTTTTTTTTTTTTTTGGTGGAGAGTTTAATAAAAGGTAGGGAAAGGGAAGGTAAATTCCATATGAAATACAATATATACTCGCCCCGGAAACATGTCAATTTGGGTGGCAGTCGTGTCGGTTTGCGTCTGGCAGCCCTCGCAGCGGGAATCTCTTTTCAATTTGATTGAAATTGCACTCAATACACTTTGTATATTGATATATTAATTTGCTCTTCTTGTTGTTTTTTTTTTTGCTTTCGCTTCTGTGTGTTTTTAAAAAAATACTTTGGTTAATTTGCGTACAAATTGAGACAAAGGCTGCGGAACAGTCAATGGATTTAATTAACAGGAGTTTGGGGCTTTTGGAAGGGACTGTTTCCAAAGGTAAAGTCTTTAAAATTTAAAATTTTTTAAATAAATATAATCGTTGTTAGCAAACCCAAATTATATAATTTTACAAATTGCACCAACTCGAAATGCAATTGGTCAAAAAACGCATCTAAGCGTTAAAATGCAAATCACAATAAATGCCATTTGCTCAAGCCTCCCCTGCTTCACTCTCCCCTTCCCCTGGACAAACACTTGATGAATTTACGTAAAATATATCTCGTATTTACCTTGCACTTGATGCCTAAGCAAACTATGAGATACATTCAGGACTCGCTGGAACGGCTCTCGTGCGTGTCTAAATAAACATGGAAATTGTGGAAAATAGACTCGAGTTGCACATTTTGCTGTGGCCCATTCCCGGGGTCCTGTCACTCCGAATGACAGCCCAAGTCAAGTGTTGTTGTTCTTCTCGGCCATTGTTCGGCCAGAGAATGTCGTTATGGAAAATGCATAAAAGCAGAGACAATGTTTGCTTGAGCTTCAGCCACACACTCACTTGCTGCGTTGTCCTAGGTGCTAAAATTTCATGGCACGGCCGGTAGAGTTAAGGACACTCCCTCTCCTCTATGTCCCTGTACCGTTTAATTTAAATGCAAACTTTCCGGGAGCGGTGACTGCAAAATTGTCTTTGCAAGGACCAAAGCCCAAACCCATGAAATTGGGCCTCACACCAGCCGGTGTCCATCGACTTGGTTGCAATTTCGAGACGCATTACGCATGCATGGATGCCTAAATAATGTTGATTTAACATTATCACGCGCAGTGCACCGCACAAACGAGTACGAGTGCAGTTAGAGAAATCAAATGATTAGTATTTGTTTTTAAAAATATCAAACTTTTACCTATTCTTTAAATTTATAAAATGCTTGGAGAGCTGCAGAAAGGTATTGTTTGGCAATTGATAAATTATTTTAAAATGTAGAACCTTTATTGATAAGCTTGACCTTGTAATAAAAATTTCTATTAAGATGACCATCAACTTCTTTTAATTTTGATTAAATTTCTTATTTAACTTACTTAATATTTCGGAGTTTGTTTCTGGGATATTTATTTCAGTGTCCCTACGTGCGTTCCATAATGGCGTCACTTAGGCGTAGGGTCAACATTGTTGTAAGCTCCCATCAGGAGCAGGAGAAATCCCTCTTTGGGTTGAGGGTTCTGGGGAATGGGAAAACAATCGATGGTTCAGTTGATGAGAGGCTCCGATGGGGCAGCTAATTGGAAGTAAAGTTGGAAGATCTTATAGTTTACTATGATTGAAAATGAGAAGTATTACAACGAAAGCTTCTTTCTCTCTAAGAAAAAATTTAAGAAGTTTGATGTAGATGACTTAAACTCAACTTTGAATTAAACTTAATTTCCAGCTATCAACATTTATCAAATCAATCTTTTCTTCATAATTTCCTACCATTCTTCCCTCGGATTTCCCTTCAAAAGCATTTCGGCTAAAACCTAATCAGGGGCCACGCCCCATCTTTTCACCAACATCCACAACACACACACCTCAGCAATTTTGGAGTGCTTCAGCATTAACAATAGATCAACAAATCCGGAGTTATTCGCCAGAGTGACAACAACAAATCGGAAGACACGCCGACAAACGCGTGGACACGTGACCAGCAAAGAGAGAATGAGGGGAACATCCAACCAGACACTAAAAAAAAAGAACTTTAGAACTAAACTAATAATTTATAAATAAATCTAAGCATGTATTCAGATTATAGGTAGTCTAACTGTACTCTAATAGAGAATTACTTGTTATAGAAATAAGCTTGAAATAATAATTCAAGTAAACCTCAATAATTTTTCTCAGTATTCCCTGCCAAAGAAATGTCACTTCCGCTGGCTTAACACATTTAATCCCACTGCCCAGTAGCAGGACTTTCACCATCATCATCCTCCCCCGCTTTTCATGCCTTCTCCGGGCTACTTTCTAATTTATGTTCTGTCAATTCTTTTGTCATTTTTGGCGACACAGAGCGAAGGATAAAAGAAGGCGGCGGCGGCAGTGGTGGCTTGTGGTCCTCGAAGGCGTCGGCTGGTCGGCCGCACTTAATGAGTCTTAAGAAAAATTATTCGCAATTAATAATTATGCTCATATTGTTTCTCGGCCTATCGGTCCATGGTCCATGGTTACTCCACTCAATTAGAGGGGTGGCAGGAGCAGGATTTTCACAGGTGGGGGTGGACAACTTGTTATTGCAGTTTATTTGATGTTTGTCATTTAATCATTGTGAAGGAGACTTATTTGTTGTCATTGAGCACAAGGCAGGACATTAATAAGTATGGGAGAAAGTCTGGAAGAGTCCTTAGAAGCTGAATTGTAGGTATTAAATATTAAGTTTCCTTCAATCTTGAAGTCATTTAATTCATTTCAAAATTTTTTAAACTAAAGGAAATCTCTTTTCATCACAGAAACCTCTGAACTAAATATTCAAAGCACATAATAATATTTTAGTGCTTATTAAATATGTATAAAAATTACTCAATCAAGTACTTTTTATAACCCAATCATTTCTTAAAAGTTCAGTTACAAAAAAGCCGCTGTTTAACAAATTGCATCCGCTCGTAAAAATAATTTTTACAACTGAATGTCATGGAATTAATTTTTATTTCTTCAAAATTAAAACGCATAAAGCAAAGTTTTATAGTTAGTTCCGAGTCACCTGGTGCGCCTTATGGCTTTTAAATCGACTAATTAACGAAACACCTTGTACCTTTAAGTTCCTTTAAGCCTCACTCTACCTTCTCGTATAAAAAATCGTAAAAATCGCGCCAAGGAACCCACTATTAAAAAACCGTAAACATTTCTTTTACAACTCAGTCAATTTGGTTCCCAAACATAATGAAGAAGTCCCCAAAAATAAATTGAAATGTGGAAAATGCAAATTGAGTTGAAACTTTTACGCCTATTTGCGCGCCTAAACACTTAATTATGGGTCCGAAGGGAGGCACCCTCCAGAATTTTTCCGACACCTGACTGACCATAAAGTGTACACGGTTGGAAGGCGTTAAAAGGCTGTGGAAATTAGCATACTAACTGGCCAAGACGAGGGTGCCGAGGAAATTATAAAAACTGAAAATGTACCTTATCAAAGATCGTGGAATAAATTTTCCTCTTTTTTTCGGGCTCCTCGGGAGGCGTTGAGCTGCAAAACTATATTCGACCACACCAGAAATATAAATAAAACGGAGACATTAATGTCCGAAACTTTGACTAATTGCCCAACTCGGGGTTGCATTTCCCCTTTTTAGGAGAAAACAAGAAAGGAAGCGCGCTGACCAAGGCGATAAAATCTAAAAACCGGGGGAGAAACAGGTAACAAGTGCGCGTTCCTTTGATAAATTGTGTGCTAATGGAATGTCATGTCAGCGTTCGTTTTGGCCGACTTTTAACCGAGGAAAATATACAACCAACCGGGCAGCCAGTCAGCCATTCAGCGCCAGTAAGGTCGATAACAAAGCCGCAAATTGGCGGCGTCAGGTGTCCGAAAAAAAAAACAAGGTGAGTTATCGGTGCCCACATGTGCCCGACACAAAGGGCAACGTAAAAAAGGATTCATTTGTGTCACGATGATGTATTTGTTCGAGCCCAAAACTAATGCACACTTCCGCCCTCGGCAATCCTTGCTTTCTAACTGATCCTTATCTTCGGTAGGCCAGGAAATATTAGCAGGAAATATAGCAAAGTTCAGTTGCCTTTTTGTATTCCATGCGGTGACCATTATTAATTGCCCAACATTAGCGCCCATTGTTTGAGGAACTGTGTTTTGTTTCAGAGTCCAAAAGGATGTGTTAATGGGGCCTAATTTTGATCGGTTGCCAACTGATAAGTTGATGGGGTTCCAACTGGAATACTTCCTTTATATGAGTCCTGTGAGCTTTGTTTTTAAAAGAAGGTGTAGTTGAAGGACTTTTAATATTGTGGGAAAAAGAATTTAAAAACATGAAAGCTTTTGATTTACATTATAAAACCCTGTTAGAATAAAATAAAAGGTACTGTTAACCTTAACGTAAGATTATGTTTTATAGATACAAAAATTTTTAGATTTTGAATTATAAAATATAACAATTATTTCATTATTATACTCTTCTCTCTCATCCTTACTCCACACTAAACCACTCCCTTTAGACCTCATACTCCTCCTCCAAATCATAATCGCACTATTTATTGCCATGATACAACATTATTTTCCACTCGCCCGACAAGGCATACCCGTAAGATGCCCAAATTGATGATTAGCATCCCTCATTTCAACATCTGTTACATTTAAATACACCTCTCTCTAGCTCAGACCCAACTAACCCCCCGAAAAAAGGAACACCAATGAAGTTTTTTCGTGTTGCCACATTGATAAATATTAACCAAAAATGGAAAGAAAAAACTTCATAGGCAGCGGGGGGTTAAACACAGAAACTACCCCCTCAGACAATGTTTTTAGATGGAATTAACTTAAAAAAGGAAAAAAACTGGCAAGTCATAGAGCAAAATGCTGCACGTGCAATTTGTGCCCGCAGTAAGCGCATTAGACCCTCAGATTCGATCCCTTCTTGGGGGTTGCTTATTGTTTGCATATGTGTAACAATTAAACATTTGCCTCGGCCAGACATTTTTTACGAGCCTCCTGCCTTATAAAGGTATCATTAACACCGCCGCCAAGCAAACCGAACCCAACAAGTGCAAAATCTGCGAGTGTTATCGGCTTAATTATTATTACGAGTCCCAGGACGATGACGACGGGTGTTTTCGATGGCCCCTGTCTGCACACTTGACTCTCGGTCTCCGTTTTTCCTTTCCTTTTTTTCTGGTCTCACCCATAAACTTGGATTTGAATATGTTTGAGTTTTAAATACTCTCGTGGCTGATATATATATTTTTCGGGTGCGCATTTTAATCCGCTTAGCCGCACATGTTAATAAATTTATTAGCTCTCGGTCTCTCTTGACTCGGGCGGTGGACTATCGTTTAACCTGTCAGCTGGGGGAAAAATATATAAACTGATCAATTTATATGGAGATTAATTTATGCAGTTTTTTATGAACTGTAGTTAGAAAGATCTGAAAAAAGGACTACCTATGAAGAAGTGAAATTTATTAGATTTGAGCTGCAAAGATTTCTAATTGAGACATTAAAAAAAGGTTTAAGAAAATATAGTCTAGAATAACATGGGTAGAATGAAATCGGTTGTAAAATATACAAAATTTATAAAGATATATTTCTACTGTAATGTATTCCAATGAAAATACCTTCTAATATCATTCGGTACCTTTCTTATTTCAATCAAATTTAAATACCTTTAAGTTAAACACACTTAATTTATTTTTACTTAATTTTCTTGTACTTACCTATTTATTCTGATAAATCCCCTGGCGTTGTTTAACAATAATGCTGTATGACAGTGCCACAAACACCGCCCAGAGAGCAATTGAAAAAGTTTTCCAAACCGTCGCCTAATTGCACCCAAAGGACTTGACCAAACTCCACTCACGAGCAATGCACTCATAAAACACGCTAATTACATAGTTGCCAGGAAAGTGCTTTTTTTGTTTCAAAAATAAAAACTAATCTAAAACTGACTCCGGCACTTGACTTCCCGGCAACCGCAGCTGTAAATTAACGTTGACAGTTGGCTGAAAGTTGCTTACCTCACACAGGTGTTATCCTGAGTATCCTGGGTATCCTGGCAGCTGCTTTCATTAGGTATTATTGACAGGCCCAACTAACGGCACTATTAGTCGAGGCGTTGACGTTCGTTACCCAGCTCAAAAGTCCCCCGGGGGCAGAGCAACTAATCAAAGAGGTCATTAGATTTGACGCCGTTATGGTTCGAGTTCGAGTTTGGGTTTGAGTTCCTTAAATGCCCCTTGACTTTGGGTGACAGGTGTCCTGTGAGGTGCGTTTTTCAATAGACTCATTACGGGTTACGGCTAATTAAATTGGTTCCCTATATCGAAGGGTGCATGTTCGTTAACATTTGATATTAATTATATATTGGTAATTTAATTACTAGCAGCTTTTATTGAAAATATAAAGAACTAAAAGGCATGACAAAGTGTTGCTTTCATTTATTCGTGAAAAATATTGCTTCTTTGCCTTTTCAGTTTGTGAATTTAATATAAACAATGTTTAATGCAAAATCAAAACCCAAGTCAGTCCAAGACAAGCGCTTCGAATTGACCAAAAATATTTTCTGGAGATGTGGAAAAAAACCTTGCAGGAGACAGGCGGGCGGTCAAAACTCAAATGCAGGACCCAGCAGCTGGCCGCTGGGCGTTGTCGAAGCTTTGCTACAAATATGCAAATAGACAAAATTTTTAATTAGCAGCGATGCGCAAATTTACCCGAAAAAAAGGAACCGGAAACAGACACACCAAATGGGAGAGAGAGGAAAAGCGATGTCAGCAACAAAAGAATCCCGCGAACGGCGTGAAGAATGGGAAAATAAGAAAATATATACATGTGGATATAACTCATATATTAACAACAAATTCATTAAAATGCGCAACCGAAAAAAATACATGAAACACTGTACACCAAAAAAAGAAACAACAGAGGCTGCTGCGAAAATGATTATTAAAAATCTAAAATAAATAAGAGATGAGAACTTTTTGCCGCTGGCGAATGACACAGAACAACGGCGGGACACGGTTCGGAGCAGCTGTTTGCATATTGTAAGCGACTGGACTCCCCACCCAAAAAAGGGATCAAGATTTATTGCGTATACGTCGCGTTGTGCAGCTCAAAAGGTAGCAAAAGGCAGCGGAAAAAAAGCAAAAAGCTACGAAATTCATACAACATTTCTGTGCATAATCATTTGAACTGCGCGCCGCCGTCTGCTGGAGCAAATTTGCTGCCGGCATGTTGCCCATCAAAGGGAAAAAAATACAAACTAGATGGCTCGAAGTACCAAAATCGAAGAATTAGATACACTTGGAGTTTAAAATTCGTACAATTCTTAAAGTTAAATATTTTTTAATTAGGTATAATATACAACTAGATGTCTCGAAGTACCAAAATCAAAGAATTAGATACTCTTGAAGTTCAGAATTTCTTAAGTTAAAATATTTTCGAATTAAGGAAAGACATACAACTAGGTGGCTCGAAGTACCAAAATCGAAGAATTTGTTATATTTAAAAAAAAAAAAATATTCTCTAAAAATATAACAAATAAATACAGCAATTTCGCTTTGAATAATGTAAAGAATAACTTAATTTTAAAAGGATCTTAGTTTAAATGTTTGAAATATTTGAAATATATTTAAAATTGTATTCTCCCGATCGATATAATCATAATACTCTTTAGGAAGTGTGCTAAAAATATACAGAATATCTACAACACAAACCAACAAGCCAGACAAAGAGAAGTTTCAGTTTGGCTCAGGCCATGACTTCTCCAGCTCCTGCTCCTGCTCCTGCCCCTCTTGCCTTTTGCTGTTTATTCGCGCATAATTCACTCATTAATCATAACGTTTTGCGCCAAAGCGTCAGACTTCTGACGTATGCCTCCAGACCAGACCCATAGTCATTCCTATTCCTATGCCGAATCCGTATCCGAGTTCCCCGACCAGACCCATTCGGTGCAATGTCGCTTTGTTGTTTGTTATTTGTTATTTACTCACTGGCGTTTGCTGGCCCCCACCGAAAAGGTGAATGGAACCTGGTAATTGGTAGTGGGCGATAATCGGTGGGTGGGCTTAGAGTAGTCGCCGGGTAATTAGTCAAGAAAAAAAATATAAAAAACAAAAAAAAGGACAGCCAGAGAACATGCAAATATGTGGAAAATTCTGTTTTGTTTCTTGCTTGAGGAAATAAGAGTTATCGTGCTTTGATGGCCGACGTGAATTAGGTTTAATGGAGTTTGTTGATGATACATTTGGTTCCTAAATGTGAGCAATTTATATTTGATTTTTTATATGAGTAATGGTTGGTTTTTAGGTTTTTTAAATTTGCTAACACAATTAAGTTGTGGATTGGTATAAGTTTTTATTGAAATTAATCCCCGAAAGATACTACTTTACTACTATATAAATTTTACAATAAAATAAATACCACATAAACACCCCATCAAATTCTATTTTTGTTTTAATTTAATTTTGCCATTCCGAAAAGCTACTTTTTACGACCTGAAAAAATAGGATACTCAATTGAGCAGAGAAATACGCATATTTTGTCAATAATCCCTTCAATCGGCAAATGCGCAGCCAAAAAAAAGGGCAAAGCGAAAAGCGGATACGATTTTGCATATCATTGCCGCAGCCAGTTGATAAATTTCAAAGGACACGCCCTGTTTTTTTTTATCCTATTTTTTTTCTTGGCCAGCTACCCCTTGGACCAGACACAGACCAGGCATGATTTTAATAATTTTAATGGTTTTGGCAATTTACAATTTTTGATAAATTCCTTTTTTTCCAGCTTAAGCGTCTAAAGAGTTAATTTGATTGCAAAATGTTTGCATTTTCGCAAATGGAGAGACAGAGAGAGGGGGTCGTTGACGGCTGCGGGTAATCAATCATTTTATCAATGCGTTTGCGAAAATGACAACAATTCCTCATCCTGCCGCGGCTGTCGGCTGCTGGCTTCCTGTCGCGTAATCAGCAAATTGTTGGCCCAAGATCGTGACTTTGCCAAAAACGAATTTGCATATTTTTCTTATTTTTCTCTCTCGAACAGTTGGCGCTAATGAAAAGTCACAGGGGGCGAAAATATTCAAATAGTGAGGCAGGCCAGAGAGAGAGAAAAATTGGCAATGCAGACGCAGTAGCTCTGAGTCCTTTGCAGCTTTGTATCTCGTTTGTTGGCAACATTTGTTCGCCAAACAAGGAAACTTTCCTGATGAATTTGTTATATTCAAAAAATCAAAGAGAAACTCGAGGAACTATTTTTGGTGGAAAAGAAAGCTACAAGTTTGTTGAGAGATATTTGAGTAATGTACAAATAAATTTATTCAGCGGCAACATTTGGTTTCAATCGGTTTCAATTACTTCAGCTTCAAGAAATTGAGTTATTTTTTACTAGGAAGGTATTTTATAGTTAGGAAAATAATAAGGGAAAAAGCTTAAGAAAACTGTTAAGAACAATTTCTATCTTTCTTTAAAATGCAAATAAAAAGCTACCCCAGATAAATCACTTAATCTACAAAGTAGCCAAAGTACCTTTAAGTATAATGATGTCAAAACTGAATGCTAAATTGATTTTAATATTCTCA
Source organism: Drosophila watanabei (assembly GCA_008042575.1). Lineage (NCBI taxonomy): Eukaryota > Metazoa > Arthropoda > Insecta > Diptera > Drosophilidae > Drosophila > Drosophila watanabei. The sequence goes on along the minus strand of VNJS01009453.1, from coordinate 6,556 downwards.
TAAACAAACAAAAGCTATTGTTGGCAACTAACAAAGTATGACAAATGAATTTTAATTACCACACTAAAAAGATTTAGACGAGAAATATGAATGCCAAAGGAAACTTTTAATAGTCCGGGCTTTTGGAGAACATTAAAGAATGAGTTCGAGTTGACCATTCGCTGCAATTGTCCGCCATTTCCAGTTTCAAGGGGTTTCGGTTTATCTTTTGACAGTTTTTTCCCCCTCATTGGATGGGTCATAATTTTTTGGGATCGCTTTTGGCTGATTTGGTTTTTCATTGCCCCGTTTCGGGGCTTTTATGGTGCATACTTGTGTCTCTAATAAAAATTCTCCTCTGTCTCTTTCCCTGGGACATTGTAGCTGCTGCCTAATAAATTTGCTTTGATTGATTTTAATGGTTAAGCGCTTCATTGGGCTTTCGAGGATGATGACCCACCACCTCTGACATTCATTTCGATTGTTAGCGAAATTAATTTCGAGCGTTAGCCGAATAGGTCTTAAAAATTGTGAGCCGGATTATATTCTCGGTTGATATAAAAGCATTTCTTACGATTGTGTGTTTGCCTTGCAGTTAAATGGCAGAAATTTTTGGGGAATGGGATCTGGAGGCAAGAGGTACTGAAATGGGAAACTTTTTGAAATGAATTGAAAAGATGTCGTCGCGATTTTGGCGTTTTTAATAGCTGGATAGATTTAAATGGAACAAGTGAACAGTGGGATGAAATGAATATTTTTGTTTTGCAATAATAAGCTTATATTGTTTGTTTTAAAAGATCAAAGGAGCATACATTTTCTACAATAAATTACTAAATAGTATACATTTTGCATAGTATTTTATGTACATTTTATACAATAAATTTTATAAAATAATAAATATATAAAATAGAAATTACTATATATTTTTTATGTGTGTAGCTTTTCTGTTATTTTCCCCCCTTTCTACCACTGTTTTCGTTGTTAGAAAGGGGATCTTTTTGCAGTACAAGTTTCATCACAGTTGTCATGTTCAATTTCCTTCGTGGAAATCGACTTGTCATTGGAGTCGCCTTCGGGCTTATCCACCACCCCGAAAAATAACTAAGAACTAAGAGCTTTTTTACAACTTACGGAGAATAAAATTCATAAATACCCATTCATAAAATTCAATTTTGTTGCATGTCGCTCAGTCAGTCATAAAAGTGCTGCTGAGCGGCTTCTTTTGTTACTTTCCGAATGGAAATACAAAATCTGGGCATTACTTTGCTGGTCACGAAGCGAACTTGGGCAGGTTTTTCAACTGCCTGGAAAGGGAGGAGAAATCCGGGAAGGAGAAGTAAAGAGGAAATTCAGGGAGTGGACTTATGATTTAACTGCAGTGTCGCTGTAAAAGTTATTGCCAGGGACAGGAATTGATCTTTATTCAGATTCAATGCAGAGATGCAATGAAATGTCCACAATGAGGCAAAATATATTGTTGCAATTATTTTTAATGGTCAGAGATACTACTTGTATAATGCGGGTGTAACTTGTCCGACAATCGATAACTCTTGATTTTATTTATAAGCCTTTTTTCCCCATTTTTTCCCCTTTCCCACTTATTTATAGGTGTTCTTTCTTATCATTGAGATTTATCTTTATTACAAAAATAAATGAGTAATAAGTTATCAGAGGAAAAGGATTTATTCATTGTGTATTTAAAATTTATTAAAGGATAAAATGAGAATTTATATAAAGGAAACTGGTGAGGAATACAAGAAAATAAAACAAAAACATTAGTTTTTAAACTATACATTCTTTATAAATAAGAATGACTAATGCATTCTCTAGCTTCTAAACAGAATACACTTGTGACAGTTTTATATATATTTTCGTTTAAAAGAAGTTCTTTGATTCCCCAAAAGTTTTCCTTTACTGAGGTCGTATTTCAGGCTTTAAATGATAATCCAATATCATCTCGAATCTCTTACCACCTCATCCCAACCATTACCCCCGTCATTTTCCAAAGGTGTTTGAATGCATTTCGTTTCGTTTTACAGCCAGTCACTTCTTGGCCCCTTCGGACACTAAAGGCGCCTGTGTAAAAACCATAAGATAAGGCATTTTCCTTGGCCACATGAGTCCTGGACAGGCGACGATTATTCCAGTCCTTGGCCTTACCTCGCCACTTCTCGTAAAAGTGCAGACAATTAAACGCAAGTTAATGGGCGCCCAAAGTTAGAAGCTGCCTCGGGATCTGGATCTGGATCTGTCAGGATTTCATCAGTCCAAAAGTCAGTTTAACGAGGCCATTACGTGTAAATGCTGCTGATGAGGTGACGTTGAATGCCCCGAATGGAGCAATTAAAACGCTTCTGTCCCGTGCCGTGCTTCAATCTAATCAGCTCGAGCCATCAATGCCAAAGCGCCTTAAATTATGCTACAGAAATCGAATTTATGACACTCGCCCCCAGACAGGAGACTTTCAGCTCCCTTCTTTTCCCATCGCCAAAATGAATGAACTTCCTAGCCGAAAGTCCAAAACCGAAACCGAAAACAATAAAAGTTACATTTAGCCCCTGAGCAAATAAAATTAAACAAAATCCTGGCCAGGATCATGGACACACAAGCGTTGGGACACTGAGAAAATAAAGTGAGCTGGAAATTATATTGAATAATATTTAAAAAAGATGTTAGAAAATGAATATAATTAAAAATCATTTTTCTGTGTCAAAAAAATACAATATTACATGAAGGAAAATATGTTATTGTTATTATTATTTAATATATTGTTTAATTATTTTATTTTATTTTCAAATATTTAATTACTTAAATTTAAGATTAATGTAAGACTTAATCCTTAAAATTATTTTTCCTAATCTTCAAACTTATAATGAATCAAATTCCTAAGAATTATTTTATGGAATATATTTATTTTACTTTTCTCTCAGTGCACACACCTCGTCAACGTGTTGTGGACCAACTTAGTGGGGTTTTTGGTAGCTTTCGGTTGGGGGATAGCTCTAAAGGTTAGACTGCTGAAACCGTATCGCAACCGCTGTAGGTTTTAATGTCTATTTTGTGTGCCATTTAAGGGCAGCACACACGCGACCATCTCTCTCTCTCTGGGGGTATCCAGGGGATATATCTGTGGAAGCTGGTAAAGTGAGACCCAGACTAAATGACGTCGTCTTTTAATTTTTATCTCAAACATTGCAAACGGTTTTTATTGTTGCTTTTAACTGCGCTGGCGTCTGTTTTTCGCCCCGTGCGTCTGCAACTTTTGCAATTTCCCGAATGCCCAGGCACGGCATCTGGTTAGATAGCTCATTTGGAAGAGCCGGAGGAATGTAACTGGCAATTTTATTTAGCTAAAGGTTTTCTTTAATTTGAATGTGCAATTTATTTATTGTATTTATATCGAGAAAACAACAAAGGGGAGCTATGAAGTAAAATGCAGTGGATTTACAGTAGTTGGATTGATGTTAGAAGATGTTTAGCTGAAGATTTCTCTGTAAAATGAAATTAAACTCTTTGAAACTAAGTATTTTGAGGCATAAATAGATGCTCATAAATAAATACTTTATTAAATAAATTAAATTATTATCACTAATTAATTAAATTACAACGAACTGTAGGGCATTCACCCCTATATAATCAGATAACCTTAAAGACAATTACATTTCTGTTAAATTCATGACAAATTCCCATATATCCTCCGATGGCAACACTGCCACTTTATCCCATTATGCATTCGGTCGACCCTTCGGCAATTGTCCAATGCCTTAATCACAGGGACTTCCACGGGGAAGCAGTGAAAATCCCCCGCGAAGGACAACCAACTGAGCGACAAAGACGCTGACCGCAGACCACAAACAGTGAATGAAAATGCCAAAGACTGGCTAATAAATCAATGGCCAACTGTCAGCATTGTGTGAGTGTAATAATAATCCGAGCCAAACTGGTCAATAATAAACCGAAACAAGGCCAAGGAGCGCAGAGAAGCGGCAACAAATGTCGCAGGACTGCACTGGAACCCCAAAAGGCGGTGGGAAGTGAACCGAGTTGAGCTCTGGTCAAGCGAAAGGACATTTGAATTGGTGATGACGCTCACACAAGATTTATTTCCACAGTCGTCTTCTGTCTGCAATGAAATAAAACGTATTAAGTCATAAAAATATCCAAGGCAAAAGCGGATTACCAAAGTGTGAATGAAAGCAAAGCCATCTGAGCCAAATGGCAAAGAGATGCAGGAGTCCCAGGACCAAATGAACCGCGGGACATCAAATCTAATTATGCCATATAAAGGAGCATATAAGATACGGCAAAAGAAGGTTTTTACACTTGAGAAATAAGTAAGATTATAAAAGAAATATTTGACAAAAGCATATCGAGTCTCTCATATATTTCTTTTAGTCGAGTTTAATTTCAAATAAATATTCTATTTACTCTTACATTTTCCTAAATAAATACTTTACTATTTAATGTTTCGATCAGTGTCCTTAATAAGAGTTTTAGTGTACAATGCACAGCGGGCAGCTGAGCAAAGGATATTTGGCGAGAAGATATTTATGCAGCTTTTGTTTTAATAAAATTTTTATCATTTCACCAAAGAGAGACGTGGACCAAAGGATGTGCGCATAAATCTTCGGGGAAGCAAAGCAATTATATGCAATTTATGCAGCAGTCGTTGAAGGAGAGAGACTCTGATATTCCAAGGAAACTTTGCCTCGGAATTTGTTCAATTGAATGTCTTAAAAGGAGGCATCCTTCGTTTGCCTTTTTATCAAGTCCGAGACGGCAAGCAAGAATTTATCAGCTCAGCCAACATAAAGTTTTCTTTTCCTCTTCTTTCCTTTCCTCAGCCATTCCTTTCCAAAAAATCCTGTGGCATACCACAAATTTATATACGAATATATACAAAAGATAAGTTTTCTTTTATTGCAATTGGTTGCAGCTTGGGAAATGCAGAGAGATGGAGAGAAAGAAAAGTTTTATTGTCCCGAGTAGGAAATATCCTCTTCGCTTAAGGAGGAAAATTAGAAAAGTGCAGAGCAGCAGAGGCGCCGCCGCCTGCTTGGTCATTCAATTGTGGATGTCCGGTATCTAATTTAAGATCCGTCTGCATCCTCTTGGGCGGTCCAAAAGTTTTCTAACCAAATTAAAATAAGAAACCCGCCTGTTTTGTATGCAGCTGCTGCCCGTTGGCGAAGACGGAGACAAATCAATCGGAGTATTTGGTTTGAGGAGCAAATTAAATGCTCAACTAGTTAGTGAATGGGTTTAGCTGATTAAATGTTGGGGGAAAGATTGGGGTTTATTTAGATTTTAAAATGGGTTGAGTGTCAATGCTCTTTTAGGAATTTAAATGTTTTATCTTAAAGTCTTTAACTTGCTTTAGATTTTCATTAAAATTCTTCAAGCTTGAATGAAGACTATCAATATTCTGTAAATATAATTTAGTTTACCTACTTTAAAGCACAATAAGTTTAAATATATTTATATTTCAATTTAAACTTAACTTATCCTTTAAATATACATTAGCTTCAAATTATTTAATTATCCATGACACATAGTCTTTTCCACATTTCTGTCCACTATCCATTACATTCTCCCCAACCCCCACACTAACAGCTACTATTTCAATTCAAACACTTTGCCAACGCTAATTAAATATCAGAAAAAAGCAACCACGGAAAGAGCAAAATGTCGGGGAAAATCACAAAAACTAAATCAATATTCGCTGTGCTAAGCCAAGTGTCAGCAGGAGTCCTTGAGGTCCTTACACGCGCACTTTTCGCCTTGACTTTGACATCCAGCCAATCCCCCCAACCAACAAGGAGTAGAGGGGAGCAAAAGAGAGCATTATCGGTCTGTCCTTGGTGGCTGCACGCAAAATGCCAAGGACGAGGCAGGATTACACGTCAATTGAGACTGAAGCGATGAGCAAGACCAAGGACAGACCAAACTGGGTGTGTATGACCAGCTTTGATTTGGATTTAAAAAAAAAAGTGAAGGGAAGAGGGAAATATCTTTCTTTTTTTTCCAACTACTTAAAATTTTTTGTATGCAAATTTCAAGCACAATTATTGCTGACGCTGGCAAAGACCCGGGCCATAATTGCAGCCATAAATTTGAGCCTCGGTCTGGGCTCGGGCAACTTGAACTGGTCCTGTGGTCGTGTCATTAGAACTGAAGTTGCCGCCTATTCGAGATTTCCTTATTACACATGCCCTAGAAAAAGGTTACTTGATTTTAATATTTAATTTAAACTTATGTCAACTCCAAAGGATTAAGTTTTAAATTAAATATCATGCTAATGGAAATTCTACAAAAAAGTTTATATAATAAATATATAGAAAATAAGGAATACAAACTCTATAAAATGTTGCATAAAATCTTAACAATTTTATAATGTTAATTTTAACACATCTTGAAATATATTTAGGATAATTTTTCGCTTAATGTAGAGTATCTTCATCTTCGTTCTTTTCTAACTTGTATAGATCCTCCCTGTTAACGCATAACCAACCTCCTCCCACACTCTCTGGCTTTAATGTTTTTAATTTTTCCGTATCATTGCATTATTTTTTATTCA
>VNJS01009450.1:0-10367 GCA_008042575.1 Drosophila watanabei | reverse complement strand
AAAAATAGACGGCACCTTATGTTCTGGCCGTCTCAAAATTATAAATATTTTCTGGGAGGGACTCTGGGCCGCTGAGGATCACCCCGGCCGTAGACACATCCTTACAGAATGGCGCCCGAACAGGGACCGGCCAGGACATAAAGGATCATTCAGATTTTTGGTGGATTAAAGCCCCACCGGCCAAAACAAAATTTTCGCGGCTCAAAATTAGCCGAAAATCGTGGTTAGGGTTGATTTTCATGACCACGAGCAGCAGCAGGGAAAAAAAAAAATATATATATATGTACATATACATACACATATATATATATTTTTCAACGAGGCAGGGGACAAAAGGGAATCGACGAGAAAATTTCCATCCGCCACGAGGAATTCTGGCGCCAGAACATAACTTCGCTGCCCGCGTCAACGTCGGCAGATCGCTCGCCCGCCAAGATCAAACTTTGCAGTTCGCTGCCCACGCCAACGTCGGCAGAGCGCTGCCCTCTGCCGCCATAACTATGCTGTCCGCCGTCGCTGCTTCGGTTCTTTGCCAGTTGTATTAGGTATAAATGCAGCTCGGCGAGGGGAATCAAGGCAATCATTCACACCTAGTCTTCGAGGTCGCATCGCAATCATTCACACCTAGTCTTCGAGGTCACATCGCAATCATTCACGTTCAGTCTTCGAGGTCGCATCGTTAATTAATTCACACTTCGAGGTCGCATCGTTAATACCCAGTCATCCGCGAACAAATTCACTTTCGCTCATCGAGGATCACTACCAGAGCCACGCTCTGCAGCTCACCGAGGATCACCGCCGGAGTCACACTCCGCTCATCGAGGATCACTACCAGAGCCACGCTCCGCTCACCGAGGATCAACGCCGGAGTCACGCTCCGCTCACCGAGGGTCCACGCCGGAGTCACACTCCGCTCACCGAGGATCACCGCCGGAGTCACACTCCGCCCACCGAGTATCTACGCCGGAGTCACACTCCGCCCACCGAGGAGCCGCGCAACGGAATCCTTTCCGTACCTCCAGGAAACGTGTCCACTTTCAGGACCACGTCGAGGAAACGCCGGAGCAGAGCCCGCCGCTATGCGGAATCATCAACTCGCACCAGAACCAGTACAGAGATGGCCGACGACCAACCACGCCGGGCCACGCACCAGCCGCCTCCAGGCCGCCACCGGGGCCACCAGCCGCCTCTGAGCCGCTACCGAGTCCACCAGCCGCCTCTGAGCCGCCACCGAGGCCACCAGCCGCCTCCAGGCCGCCACCGAGGCCACCAGCCGCCTCCAGGCCGCCACCGAGGCCACCAGCCGCCTCTGAGCCGCCACCGAGGCCACCAGCCGCCTCTGAGCCGCCACCGAGGCCACAAGCCGCCATCTACGGCGTCCAAGCCGCCGTCCAGGCCTACCGCGGCGCCCCAGCCGCCAACCGCGGCGCCCCAGCCGCCAACCACGGCGCCCCGCCACCAACGACACCGACGCTTCCGGAGCCTCTGATCCGACGGATCCAACGACGCCTGGTGGGACAACGGCGATGCGCCCTCCGCTTCAGGGAAGAGGAGCAAGGCCAGCGCTTTCGGGTGCAAATAAACCGAGACGACCGCGTCTTGGTTTTCCTTAACCCCACCCGGAAGTGAGTGGGGAGTGTGACGATGTCACTCCCCTATGTTATAATTTTCATAATTATCATACTAATTTCTACATTTATCCTTAGCCTAAGAATTAAGCCACACACACACGGCATGAAGTCACACACACTCACACGGCACGAAGCCACACACACACACACACACACACACACATCACGGCATGAAGCCAACAATGTATATTTTGGCCAAGAAGGCCCGCCATACGATATAATTATAATTTAAACTTAAATCTACTAGTTTAAATCGAGTAACAAGTTTTCGCCAGTGTAGACGAGACCAGCAGCAGAGCAGGGGAAACAGGCAGAACAAACACGACGGCCGGCAGAGGCCGCCGAGCGAAGGAGAGGAGAGAGAGGTAACGCACCGAGGCCAAAGCCATGCAATTTCCCCTCCCGGCAGCTAAGAGCAGCAGAACAGAAGGGACAGAAAGAAGCACCAAGAGAGCTGCCTACGGCTGCAATTTCCCCTCACGGCAGCGGTAACCAACCGACGATCGGCACGCGCCGCTCGTGCCGGACCGACCGAGAACTTCAAGTTCAAGTTCGGCAGAGCGCCAGCATCAAGCTGCCTAGCAGCCAGAAGGAGAGGAGAGACCAAGAGAGGACCGCCAAAGGGGACTGCGCTGCCGCTGCCGCAGCGGTATGCAAGTGCAAGCTCGGCACAGCGCCGGCTGAACCAAGCTTGCCCAGCAGCCAGAGGGAGAGGGGAGACCGAGAGAGGACCGATCATAAGCAGCGCTGCTGCCCGACCACCGGCAGAATTAGGTCACGGCTAAGCAGCGGAGATGAGCTGCGAACACTTCTTCGGGAATTGTTGAATCAGACGGACGCGAAATAATTAAGGCTCGAAGCCAGTTAAAGCGGACACGTGGCCGCGAATCTCCTCCGCGAAGGAGACCAGTGAATCCTTGCCGCAGGACACGCGGAAGGATAACCCCCGCCACCACACGTAGCCGCCGGCACGGAAAAGCCGGGCGTGCAGCAAAACCAGGGTGAGCGTGGCCAGATGGCACTTTAGACTCGGAGAGTGGCAGCGCCCCAGCTAGGGGCGCAGCGCCCAGCAGCAGACGTAGGGATTAAATTAAATTAATAAATAAATTAAGCCCAAAAACCATGTGCTTTTGTTCCCCGCCTGTTTCTTTTACCCGGCATTTGTAACGGGGCCGCCGCCGCCGCTACTCTTCCCTCTCGCTCACTCCCCCGTGGCCGCTTGGATCTGTTCCAGGCCCGAGGCGAGGCGATACGGAACGAGAATCCGCTGCTGTTGGAGAATTCCAGGCGCGGACCCAGGCGAGCTGGCCTCCGTTTCCTCCCGTTTTCCCCGTGATCTATTTCCCTCCCGCTCACACCTTCTGGCCGTTGGATCGTTCCAAGCCAAGGCGACGCGGGACGGAAATAGGGGCCGTGCCGTTGGATGTTTTCCAGCGCGGCGCGGGGACCGCAGGACCTCACGGCCAGGATACAGGACCCTTAAACTAACCCCCTTCTCTGGCGAAATTTAATCCCGCGAAGTTTTAAAAAATAGACGGCACCTTATGTTCTGGCCGTCTCAAAATTATAAATATTTTCTGGGAGGGACTCTGGGCCGCTGAGGATCACCCCGGCCGTAGACACATCCTTACAATACAAAAAAATATTTATATTGGTATAATTTTGCTTGGAAATCTATTTCTGAAATTTTACAAATTTCACATTTAGTTCCTCAGAAAAAGATAGCTAAGCTGTGCAAACTTAGAGAAAATAGGGAATGGAGCGAGTTATACGAAATAATTCACGAGATAATCGACCTATACAAAAGACAACTTTGAATAACCGCGCGACTATTTTGGTAGAGTGCTTTAACAAAGCGCAATCTATAATATACGATAACAAGAATTTGTAGTGCTCATCAAGATCAGCTAGCAAGATCGTACCTTGGTCCTTCTATGCTTAGTATGGGCCTAGTGCAAGAGTTCGGCTACAAGAGCCTTGCTCCGCTACTACTTGTTTCTATCTAACTACTCGAAGACTTAATCAGGTGTTGTCGACCACGCAGCTCGCAAAAGGTGATTTTACTCTGGACTGTGCTCCACTTTATCTATACTTGAATCAGCTGATCTCTATCGAATATCGATAGGCGGGAGTGATGCCATATCGTCGCGTTTTAGTCGATAAGTCCAACCTGTTCAGGGCTGGAGTTTACTTATTCCCAATCAGGAAAATAAAAATGGCATATATATTGCAAACACAGTTTCAACTACCAAAAATGCATTTGTCCGATTACTAAATACAACCAATACAAAATAATTATAAATATTCATGATTTAAAATATGAAGCACTTTCAAATTACGAAAAAGTTCCAACTAATTCAGAATGTAGAGAAAAGTCTATAATATCATAACTTTCGAAAAATTTCCACAGGCCTGTTCCAGTTTCCACTCGGAAGTAGATTTGATAACATTTTCGGATTTCCCTTTAACATAACATAATTGCCCTTGTTGATTGAAGAACTTGTATGAAATTTCCCTTTGGTTTCTTAAAAAACAAAAAAAAACAGCTGGCCACTGCGATTATTTTGTCACAGTTTTGCTAATTAGGGGTTGATCAAATTTGGTCTGCTCTAATTTCCAACCAAAGAACGCTAATAGGGTACAGATTGATTGCAGAAAATCAAAGGTACAAGCATCTTGGTCGTAAAAAGTTAATTTATAATATTCGAAATGTTTGTTTTTGCAACTTTTTGCAGTAAACGAATCTATTATTGGTGGACCACCGACATTCAATTTATTAGAAAGATTCAACCATTTGGCCTCCACCGCCACCCTGTCTCCCTTGCAGAAGCCCTTGACAAGCAGGATAACACCTTCATCTCCTTTATCGAGAAACACCCGATAAAGGAGATGAAGGTGTTATCCTGCTTTTGATTTGAATTCTTTCTCTTTATTAAAAGTGTTAACTAAATAAATTGGTAAACCTTCTTTTAAATTACATTGTTCAAATTTAAATTTCTTATGCCGATCAGCTGTTCTGGTGGCAGTGGTGCGAAATTTCTCACAGATAGTGTTGCAAAATTCAACTCAGACAAGAGTTGCCGAAGTCGAGGAGAAATTTCCCTTTACATCGCGCACAGTTTGTAAAAAAAATGTAAATAGTGTTTTTACCAAACACAATTTTTTTAGCGAGCATTTATAATAGTTTTTCGAATAATAGAACAAATAATATGACAATTGTTCAACATGAATATGAGGCATATTCCATCTGTTTATTTTGGTACGCTGGCAGCTCTAACAATGTCCCCCTCAGCGTCGACTTTTCCGACTTAGAACACGGACGGCGGATTTGCAACATTGCGGAAGGTTAGAGTCGAACCGTTTCTGAGGTGCAACAAAAAAAGAAAAAAAAAAGATTTCTAAATCAAGTATGCTCCTTTAGCTAATTCAGTTATGCAGTAATGTTCTTAAAGCATCAGAGAATGAAATTCCATTTTCCAATTGCAATTTTCACAGTCGTATTGTTTTTGATTTTGCGGATCTGAATCCGCTGGGCCAAGTGCAATCGGAAGTTAACATAGACTTAACGAAGGGAAATACGAATCAGTGGAAATTTTTCGGAAGTAGAAACTAGAACAGGTCTGGGAAATCCGAATATGAATAAATTTTGCGGAAGTGGAAAATAGAACAGGCCTGACAATCAGGGCCGCAAAGAGAAATTCCGGGCCCGGGGTAAACATGTTCGAGCCCCTCCCTTCGCTTCAAAAAAATCAGCTATTTCTGACTGTAATGTATTTCTTTTTTAATTTATGTATTTTAATGTACTAATAGTTTATATCTTTATTATTTTGAATATTTTTAAAGGATTGATTCTATGAAAACAGTCAAAATCGTCAATAAAATGAATGGAAAATCCGGGCCCTTCTGAAAACTGCGGGCCCGGGGGAACCCACACGTATCCTCCCCCCTCTCTCGGTGGCCCTGCCGACAATTAACAATACTATGTACTCAATACAGCGATATATTAGGACCAGTGAACGGCAAGGGTGCCACTTTTGGCCACTCTATTCACACTCATCAAAATTTTGGTGCAGGTGCTTCTTACCACCCGCAAATAAAGTAAACGACTCGAACATACATAAACTTGCAGGAGTATAACGAGTGGCATGTCCACCATTGTTCTAATGCATGTTTTGAAGACATCCGAGTAGTTTTTGTGTGCCGAAGACACCCGAGTAGTTTTTGTGTGCCTAGAGCCAGGAAGAGAGCGCTCTAGCGCAAACAGCGACAGCCGTCGACTATTTGTGTGCATGCAAGTGCAATATTCTGAGTCAAAATATACCCTTCACTTTATAAGATTGCGTTAATTTTGAACTCAGTTCATTTTAGAAAATACTTGGTGCCTCCCATTTTACAGAAACAAATATTTTGTATGATAATTACACGATTATTATTATTATTATTTTCATGTAGTAATTCGTTAATAAAAGCCGAATATACTTATATAATGATACACAGTATATTTTATACATAACATTACATTGAAAGTTTGGAGGATTAAGCGTTCGACGTGTGGAAAATATGCAAAGACAACTATTTCTGTGCTACACATGTTGTGCCTCCCGAAGGCCAATTTTGCGATTAAAATTATTGAATATTTTTATACCCTTGCAGGGCATTATAATTTCAGTCAGAAGATAGCAATACAATTTTGAATTATAGTCATTATTTAAGATTATTACATCACGTTTTGATTTATGAATCGCCAAATGTTGGTCGCCAAATTTTACCTAACACGCTGATAACAGAAAGGGAACATCCCAAAGGTTGATAGCACAAACTCTATAGATACGTGCATATATTTAAATATGTACCTGCTTTTACTGCTTAATTGCGGAAAAAATCGGATTAACTCAGTAATATTCTGATAGTAGCAAAACATATACGGTCCTTATGCGGATATGGATGCGCATGCAATTTTTTAATTCAATAAGTTTGTTGGAATTTTTTGGAACAAATAATTAATAATTTTTTTAAAGTTATTATTATTATTTTTATTATTATTATAATTTTTATTATTTATTTAAAACTTATTTCAAAATTATTTTTTGTCAATGCATCTGCCTTCTTTCCTCCGTTAATTTTGTCCTTGCAGCGCCTCCAAATTCTTTACACACATAAAGAACTTCGTTAGGTGGCTCGGATGAGACAGTATGACCAATGGCATCTAGAAACAAGAAAGGAAGCTAACTTCGGCACACCGAAGTTGGTATACCCTTGCAGATTCCAATTGTATAAATTATTATCTATCCCAATATAGTATAGTAGAAATTCCTTTCAAATTCATACAATTTTTACAGTTTAACATTTTCTTACATATTTTTACATTTTTACATGTAAGGTAAAATGTAGTTTACCTCCACATTAACCGAGCATTTGTATGGCAGCTGTATCACATAGTCGTCCGATTCTTATGAAATTCACAACAAAATTCTAAAAAAATATAAAATACTAGTATCTAAAAGTAGAACGAATTATGTTGAAAACTGACAAAGTTATACTTTTTTTTCTTAAAATTTCCCGACCGTTCCTATGGCAGCTATATGATATAGTAGTCCTATTTTTATAAAATTAAATCCATAAATTTGAAACAATATATAAAGCTTATAACCGAATGTTGATCAAGATATGTTAAAAAACAGTCAAGATATAATTTGTTTTCTACAAATTTATGGATCGTTTGTATGGCAGCTATATGATATAGTTGACCGATCCGGCTCGTTCCGACATATATACGAGTAAAAGACTATCTACAAAGTTGCATTCAGATAGCTTTAAAACTGAGGGACTAGTTTGCGTAGAAACGGACAGACCGACAGACGGACATGGACCGACTAGATCGACTCGGCTGTTGATGCTGATCAAGAATATATATACTTTATAGGGTCGGAGATGACTCCTTCACTGCGTTGCAAACTTCTGACTGAAATTATAATACAGTGCTAGGGTATAAAAATAAACAGTTTTATTTATTTTCATTTGATTTTTGTTATTTTACACTCATAAAAAACTATTTCACTGCCCATTATGTTAACACTTACCTGATAAATGTTGTAATTTGTAAATTTGATTCTGCTTCTAGATGTTTCACTTACTAAAACGCAATTGACAAACGCGAGAAAAGACACACGCTTCTCAGAAGAACAAAAATAAACCTAAACAGAACAACGGCTTCTCTTATTGTTGGTTTTGTTTTATACGGTACCGAAGAATACTGTTGAGAGAGGGAGAGTGCAAGCGAGAGGGACTACCAAAACGCCGCTCTTTGTTGATGAAAATTAATTTTGACCCTTTTTGTCATCATTTTTTCATCAACATAATTTATTAACTTTTAATCATTCTTTCATCAACAAGAGAAAAATGCGAGCGCGAGAGTGTCGGTTTTGAGAAATGAGAGTGTCGGCTCGGTCGAAATCGACGTCGGCTATTGATGAATCGTTGATAAATTTGACCTATTGATGTGTTTTGGTACTGCAGGGTATATATATATATATGTTTATATGCGTATACTTGGAATTGACTCAACTCAGAATAGAGAAACGGCGAGTTAATAATTATACTTTTGTACAAAATAAGTCGGTGCTTTGCTGTCGACTAAATCTGCGGGGTTTGGAAATATATTTTATTTCTAGGAGTCTTTTAGTAGTCTCTTAATATATATTTTAGATTTATAGGTTTGAATTGTAAGTATATATTTTCGGCGAATGTACATAAAGTGGACTGTATTTGCTATATGAAAGTGTAAATAAATTAAAGCGGAACAGAGTGAACGAAAGGGAATTGGAAACTGGAAGTTTTACTGTGACTTATGGCATATACATATTTAAGCATACACTAGAATTTTTGAACTTGAACTTTATTTGGATTTGGAATTGAAAGCTGCTGTAGTGTCGTCTAACCGGGAGCAACAATGAAATGTTTACTTATCTTGTGCAGTGTTATAGCCACCGGATCTGCTGGAGATAGGAATATCCAACTCTAATGGACCAATGTTTAGAGGTGGCGGCTATTACCTATAGGGCACTCGACAACAAAAACACGTAGAAACTTATTTCGGTGTATCGCGCGACGCGCGTGGAAAATGTCTTTATTGAAAGGAGTAGAAGTTGTAACTAAAATACAGAAAGACTTAAGATAAAACGTACAGGACATTTGTAGGCCTGCAGCGGGTTCATACTGCGTCTTGAAAATAAGCGCCTTTTGTAGGGGTCAGTCGATAGCAGCAGAAGAATGAGTAGAAAATTATAAATAAATATAAGTCGTAACATAAAATAAGTATAGCTGACCCATTGAAGCGCATATGCTCTAACTAAGATGTAGGGTACCGCCTTCCAGATCATGCTAACTCTCCTACCTGCAATTGCAGCGACAGCGAAAATAATACGATTTTTACATATTCCCCTTCCTCCGTTCCTTCGCTCGCGAGCATCGAGAGCGCTGAGAGAGGATTTGGGAAAAGTCCCGTAGCTTCTGGCTCGCTCGCTATGCCATGCACGCTGCTTGCAGAAAAGTTTGGCGACGCTCGCTCACTTGAACTTGAAAATCACAGAAGAGCACACGTATCGAAGATCGACTTTACTAGAATAATTCCGGCACGTGGGTGATATAGTTTCCCTTTAAATTAAAAGTAGAGCGTCAGCAAGTGACCAGTGACAAAACGAACAAGTGTTGTGCTTCAGTGTGAGCGGGTAAATATTAGCAGCAGAACGGCAGAGTTTAGTGCCATGGTTAAAATCTTTGTTTGTGCAGGGCTAATTTGGCTCTCGGCGACGGCTCTTACATCACTCGCAAAGGTGTAGGTGTATCGCCGGCGAGGCAGCCACGCGCGTCAAGAAGTTGGTGATCGCCGAACCAGACCAACGCTGTGCGGCACGAGCGGCCATAACCCAACTTTTTGGAAGCCCCGCCACAGCAGCATCGCCAACCAAGCCAACGCCCCACGAGCGGCCATAACCCAACTAAGGCGACTCGGCTGTATGGCAAGGCACTACCAGTGCAAACATAGGCCAGGAAGAGCTGTCGAGGAGCAGCATAGTTAGTTAAGCGGCGACTACTAGAGGACATTTAGAGAACCAGATCGCGCAGCAGCCATGTGAGCTATCGGAGGCGCTAGAGGCGCGTCGCCGCGAGCAGCGCTCTCCCGCTGAACGATGTCAGCAACCGGAAGAGAGAAGTTTTGAAATCAATGGAATTTAGTGTAATGCTTAACGTTAGGCGAAAACTTATATTGTTGTTGCTTTTTTCTGAATTTAGCGTATAATTTGTAATGGCGAGCGCGAGAATCCCCTTTTTATAACGTTTCTGCATTTCCAACAAACAGAGTCAGCACCTGCAACTTCGATGGGCCCAACGAACCAGCAGCCGAGGATCTGATCGTAAGTCTGTAATCTGAAAGTAATTTTTGGCAAAAGCCTTATATATATTTGTAGTTTGTATATAAATATATCGTTGAAGAAACGGGATCATAAGCGTGCCGCGCATATACGTGTTTGTTTTATATAAGATTCATTTAAATGTAGAAAAGAATATAGAGATAGGACGTAAATTAAGAAATATGAATATTAATTGTAAGAGACAAAAATTTTAATTTCCATGAATTATAAAGAGAAAATAATGAAGAACTAATCTAGTATCATTTGGTCTGGTGTTAGTACAGCAAGTAGATGTCGAATAACATTAATATGAGCTAAAATCTAA
>VNJS01009448.1:0-24643 GCA_008042575.1 Drosophila watanabei | reverse complement strand
CTTGGTCTCTGTTTCACTTTTTATTATTCGGTGAAATATTTTTATGACTTGCTTTACGTGAGCTTCAGGAGCCTTGTCAAGGATATATGGCTAATGCCGTGCCTCTGCCTCTCTTTGGCCAATCAATCATTGGCAAGTCCCGCTTAGCGCATAATTTGAAAAAATAAATAAACGAAAACGAAACGAAACCGAGAGGCGTTATTCAAATGAAAACACGACACAGTTTTTCCTTTCTTTTATTTTGTAAATCTTATTTGGAAATAAAATTAAACAAGTGTGATGGATGGCAGAGCACACGAGCAGGGAAAAAATATTGAAAAATATATATTTTGCTTACAAGAAAATGTGGTTTTTTAAAACAGAAAAAACAACATATTTGCAAATTTGATAAATGGGGATTGTCTAAAATGGTTAAATAAGAAATAAGAAGGATTACGAATTTTGTATAATCCTTAAACATAATATAATTTATATTAGTACATAAGGAAACAATAGTTTAATACAAAAACTGTCAAGACTGCAGTTAGTTTTATCTTTAAAGATAACTCTATATACAAGACCCCTTTGTTTGTTTTATTTTCCCACCAAAAATCCATTAATATCTTGGTAATTTTATGTTCCATCCGAACCGGAACTCCCATCATCTCGATAGTTAATTTTTATTATCGAAATTAATGTGTTCCCTTCAAGCTCGAGTTGCCCGAATGACATGTTATCATCATCATCATTATTGTCTGAGAATATATGCTGAAGTATGTACTTTTTATCTTGCCACATGACTGCTCAATATTTTTGCAATGACAATACACAAGAAAAAAAATGTATATAAAAACCTCCTCCCCGGACTCTGCACACACAGAGTTTTGTGTTTGGCAACTTTAATTTGTTATAATCCTCCAGGCCTTGAAGGCTGGCTGTGGGATCTCGGAGGCATTTTAAACAATCTGGCATACAGGACATCCTCACACACACACACACAGCACACATTTGTAGAGAGTTATCAATTTCACAAAAGAAATCATTCAGGCGCATAACAACAATACACAGAGAGAGAGAGCGAGGAAAATGGGCGACACATGAATGTCCTGGCGGAGCAGAACATTTCATACTGAATGTGTGCGGTTTATATGGTATACACACCCCTCCCTTGATACCCTGTTTATACAGATGTCAAGGAGCCCTTCATGCAGATATACTGCTTGCTGTTCCCCCAACAAATTGGAAACGTGTTTCCTCGTCTGTTGACACTGACTTTGACTTTTGTGTTCGGCGCATTCAGCTGGGCGGTAATTCAATTTCAGATATACTCTGGCATTTTGCGGCACACCTTTGTCACTTCACATGTCTGTGGCCACACACACTTTACTATATATGTGCACACACACTCCACACACTCTGTTATTTTCAAATCAATAGCCTGGCCAGGCCACAACTCGTCAAATTATAATACGAAACTAGTTCAACTCTCGTGACATGTTTTGCCACTGCCTTCTACCTCCCTCTTAACCCCCAGTTGGTAGCCACATAATTAATGCCATTGGCAAACAGTTATTTTCCTGGCCAACTCGACCGCTTTCAGCCCTTCGTGTTTGCTCGTCAATCAGCGCGTTAAATTGTCGCCTCGCCGACTTGCGTTGCTCATACGCCGCGTGGGCCTCCATCCTGAAAACGCCAACTTTTCGGTCTAGGTCTCGAGCTCGAGCTCGAGCCTTGCTCTGCCTCTGTGTTGACTTTGCATCTTTAATGGTTAGTTGGGCTCAAAAGCCAAACCCCCGGGGCTTTGCAACGCATAAATTTTGACTTACACTCGAGAGTTTGGGCATAGTTTGGGCGCTGGTTCTATGATGATAGAGTGTTTAATTAGAGTTAACCAACCGATTTGCGTTAAGGGAAATAGTTAAGGGTTGAGTTTTGAGAGTTTACGAGTAAATGAACTATTGGAAAACAGGGATTGTTGAGAAAATTGAATCATAGTTTAATTAGAGTTATGAAAGTTAGGAGTTCTTAAGTTGTAAACTTGTAGCTAGAACTTGGTCATAGTTTTTGGTCTTAATAAACCCCAAACCTTAAAAAATATTTATTTTAAATTGGTAAATAAGTATCATAAAAATACATACAAAAAGAAGAATATCTAGAAACTTAACTTAGGTTTTAATGAGAGTTCGAAAATTGCTTTTAACTTGTAGTTAAAGTTTAGACAAAGTTTGTGGGCGCTGAACACCTAATAAAAACCTTTAATTATATACAATGAAATCATTATATAAATATGTATCCAAGTCCTTGGTAAAGTTCATATCTATTTTAATCCTGAACCCAAAAATCCATCACTTAGCCCGCTGCCCAAATGGTTCTTCTAATAATAAATCCACGACAGAGTGCCACGACAGGACGCCTCGGCAGGTCCCCGATATGGCCTGCAATTTAGTGGCGCACTTTTCACGGCACGCATCGCCAGCTGGTGTTGCTGGCCAGCTCAGTGCTGGCCATTTGTCTAACGCTGCGACACCGTATTCAATTAAATATTGAAAGACGTGGCTAATAAATTACCCAATGTCGAAGAGGCCCACTTTGCGTGTCTGTGTCCGTGTCCGAGTTCGGGTCCGAGTTCGGGTCCGATCCGAACAAGGTGAATTATTCAGGCCGTGCTCATAAATATAGCCCACATTAGGGGCAAATCGTTATAGATCTACAAATTGCCTAAATATTTAATAGCAATGGGTCTGGGATCCCAGCTCCGACAAAATGTGGAACGGGCTTTGAGTGGCCGAAAAAGATTTATACGCCCCGTTGACAAGGCGCACGCACGTGTTGGTGGGGTTTCGATTTTCTGGGCTGGGAGTTGGAAAAGGAAATCACTCTGTTTGCTCGGCCACATCATAATTCATTTGTTTCGCCTGCTCGGAGCTACCAAACAATGAGGCCTGAAAATGTAATTTCCTAAATCAGGCGCAGGTCCATTGTCTGGCTAAAATTCAAATTCGGCTCGGAGGTGGAGGCGGAGATGGAGATGGATCTGCTCTCATGCCTCCTGATTCGCAGTCAATAAAATCAAATTTATTTCAGTTAGGGATTTTCGGTCATTAAATGGAATTTGTATTCCGGGACTTTTCCCGGCGCTGCTCCATTAATTCACTTCGCTTCCAGGGGGCAGGAAATTGAAAGCGCTGAAGTGTGTGTAGGGGGGAGAAAAGGTATCTCACAGTTTGAAATGTATCTGTATCGGTATCTCGGTTTTTGGGTATATTAAGTAGGTGTGTGTGTGGCTGCACGGGAGATTTTCAAAATGTGAGATGTGACAGGTGGCGGATACTAACCTTTATCTTGTTTTATTTATACTCAGGTAAGTCATTTCCATCAATTATTTTTGGGTTATATTTAGACAGATTTTAAGTCATTATTTACAGAATATTTTTGGTAACTTGATAAGTCTTTTGTGTGGGCAAGATAAGCTGCCTGAAGGTTCTGCTTATGTCCTGCAGCTTCCTACTTTTCCTGGGAAATTATTTTAATGCGGTTTATATTTTTCCTGATAAATTCTGTCCACTCAGTTAATTATTTTTCTGAGAAATTCTTGTATTTATATCCCAAAGTTTATTAATAAATTATTTCAACGTAAAATAGCTGGCAAATACTTTGACAAAGCGTGCAAAGTCAAGGATATATATTCTTTTCATACAAAATATGTTAGCACTTTATAAATAAACCCCTAAGTAACCAGTTATCAACATTATTAGCCAACTACTTTGGTTCACTTTAAGCCAGAAAATATTCCTCAGCTCTTTTATAAATCTTTGCCTTGACCAGATTATCCCTAGGAAGGTCCTCCATCTTGGCATGCACTCTCCATATTTCTTGCAAGACACTCTGTCAGGACTTTTGACTTTTTTCCTTAACAACATTGACTGGAGGAGCCGCCAGTCAACACAAACAGCAGCTACTATACACTATAGAATATATATATAATGTATTGGCAAAGTTCAAAGTATGCAAAGTCAGTGGCAAAGTTGCCGTTGCCGTTGCTTCATTCTCATTTTGAGAGTTGCTGCCACAGTAACCGACTGACAGCAACCTTGTTATGGCCAAGAAGTCACCACCCCGAACCCCCCTCGAAGGCATCCCCTTCCAATTTCACCCACTTATGGCCAGAGGAAACTAAGATCAGATGACGCCGCATAAGCTCGGGGGTTGTGCCATTTGATATAGTTAGTTGGGACAGTCCGTCACAAGCTCGATACAGGGATATGGATACGGGTTCGGGTTCGGATCCGAGTCTGGGTACTCCCTCCATCAGACAGTCAGTCGAGCATGTATTTCCTTCCTTTTCTGCGCTGCAGCGCAGAATTTCCGTTTCAATGCACCCTGATTGAAAGTCTTACGTGCTGCTGGATGGATGTGTGTGTGTATTTGGTTATTGGTATTGGTAATGGCACGAGTCCTGTGACTGCCTTTGGTGCGCCGCTGCCGCCGCCGCCGCCCCCTGAAGGACCTCCACGCCAAAGAGCCACTCGACTGTGTCGTATTTTTTGCAATTTTAATGTGCAATGACGTAGATGCAGGCGTCGATAATGTCCCAACGCCCCCATTTTCGATAAGGCGGCAAAACTCGAATAAAAATTTACAAGCAGAAAGGGAACGTGTGTTGGTGACCAAAGAAAATTGTAACGACTAGGCATATATCCTTGAAATGATTAAATTTTTCATAAATAATAATAGTTATAATTAGCAGCCATACAATAGTTTTTGGTGAAAGTACAGCTAAAATGGTTTCTTTATTTTGTATTCTTACAAGAGTCTTTGCTATATTTATTAGTATTGTTACTTTATATCAAAATTTTTGTTACCAGTAATTGGCTTTTTAGAATGAATTTGTTGTATTGTTGCTTTTCTATAGCATATTTTTTCTGACGGCGTTGGCTTGATAGTGTGCCTTTTCCTTTTTTATAAAAAATACCCTTAAACTTTACAGAGCGCGTAATTAAATACCAGATTTCATAGATTCCACAAAAACGTAAAAACGTAGCTTAAATTCAACGTATAACTTTTTTAAAATTTCACTCAATTTTATTTCTTTAAAAAAGTAAAAATTAAAAATCTCTATAAAACCCTGACAAGTCATGCCATAACTAGAAATACCCAAAGCGATCGAGGCGCACTCCAGGTCTCTCATCGGCCATCCAATTGAATGGTAGAAAATGTGCCCCCTCATCCTTCAGAATCGAGTGCATTAAGTGTGTCATTCTGGGTGGACCTCCGCCTCCTGTTTCGTGGCGAAACCCTTTGTGGCACGTCGCAGCACTGCGCTGACAATGCAACTGTCCACGAGCCCTTCAAGCAAGACAATGCGAGACAAAACGCCTTTCAGTGCCTTTGGCCTTTGTTAATCGGTTCCCGAGAGCTTTTCGAGAACTCGTTCTCGAGTATCTAATTAAACCGAGCGCTCTACTTAGACGCTATCAAATGTATCTTTCGCTTTTAAGAAGCGAGACCTCAAGGCTGGAATGGTTTTTCGTGAAATTGCTTTCGCTTTAATTGGATTGGTCGTGTTTGTCCAGCACGAAAGGCGAGGGGAAGCCCATGACTGGGGGAGGCAGGGAGGTATAGAAGGTCCAAGGGCCGTGGCCCAAGGTCCTGTAAATACGAGAATTTACCACCTTCGCTTGGATTTCTTCTCGCATTTATTTGCTTTACGGCATGTTTGTGCTCATAACTGTAAATCCGTTTTTATTATCCGCTTTTTAAATTGCGAGGCAAGGAGAGCGACAAGAGGCAGGGAGTGAGTGGGACGTGAAGGACGAGGACATGGACCGGCCCAAGAGCTTCAGGCCAAATGGTCGCGAGCGAGTCCTTTTTGCGCATACTTCTCGTTGTTGTTATTTGCCCTTCCGCTTCGGGAATTGTTTGGGCTACAAATTCGACGCTCACTATTCTTGCCTTTTGCATATATCTTTTTATATATACAAACATATATATTATATGTAAGTATATAAATAAAATCCGGGTTCTTCCTTGCTTGCTAGCCACGTCATCGCAATTCTGAGTATGCCTTTTGTTGTTCTTCCTGGCCACGTTTTGACTTTTACAACACAAACTATTGGGGTGCAGCATTCCTTGTTAATATGAAATATGTGGTTAGTAGGAAGGAAATCATACTGAAGAGGCAATCAGCCGAGGTCCTTGATTTATGACTGCGATTGGAGCCAAAGGAATTCCCTTTAATTGGAGGGAATTTTGCTGGGAACCAGGCTTGTAAACATTTGCAAAAACCCTTTGAAATAAGCTTATATTTTGTTGTTGATTTATACAACCATTTATCATTCAAAAAGTCATAGAAATTCTTGGTCTAAAAATGTTATTCCATTGAAATGAATTTTAGAGAAAACAAAGAAGAAACGAAAATTGCAAAACGGAAGCAGCTTTCTAAAACCTACACATTCTACATAACCCTCAAAGGATATTTCTCTAGTGTCTATATTTGATTTGAAGTAAAACCAATTAAAGTCTGTTCAATTTGCTTGCCCATAATTCTGGGAACTCATACAATTTCATGCTCAATAAATCGGAAACGTATTCCCTATTAAAATTAATCCACATCTCAATTATCTCAAGCCTGAGTCGGTTTTAATCTCTTATCCGTGTGGGTTTGTGTCAACATCTTGATGTTTTTTGCTGCTTTGCTGTTCGCATTTATAATTAAACCATGGCCGCGGGCTGCACTTTCTCATTACACACTCACAAGAAACGCCTCTAGGGCACCCGGGAAAAATTGTTGTTGTTTTTTGGGTAAACACAGACAGACGAGAAGAGCGAGTTTCGGTTACCTGGCCAAAAGTCGGAGATCCAAGCAAAAGCTGAGCTGCTGCTCGGGGGCTTTAATTGATTTTAATATTTAATTGCGACAACATTGAAATGCAAATTTGCTCAGTGAGTTTCGAGCATGAAATCAATTTGGCAAACTGCATAAGGGAGATGGAGTGGGAGGAAGATGCATTCAAATAAATTTCAAATAAGCTTGTTCCTCCATTCGACATGTGCCACTTTATCTATGTATCTATGCAATATCGTATGTCTTGCCAGTTGCTCCTCCCTTTCAGCCATGATTATTTTCAAATTGGCAATTTTGGAATGTTTCCTCTCTACCCAATAAACAACTCTGTGGTCACTTTGCAAACATTTCTGAGTGACAAACAGTTTGGTAAGCTGCTTTTCAGCTCAGCTGCTTTTCCCCCACTGTTGACTCTTAGCCACAAAGTAAAAAAAAACACACACACGTATAAATACAAATTCCAACCGGCTTAGAGCCTTCCACTCAACAGCTGCTAAAATTTTAGGCTTTTCAGGACATTTCAGGGCTCATATTTGCTGGGCTCTTGACAAATCGCATCCTTGTTGGCTAATCAACTAAACAAGAAGCATAATCCATTGCTTCAGCTGGTAGTAATTTGTTAGGAGCTCAGTGAGAAATGGGTATAGTAAATAAAAACACGGGTTTTGTGTTAAAATAAAGGAAAAGTAAACAAAAAGATCATACAAAAATAACATTGCACATTTTTAGACATAAATAAATTCATTTATAAATTATCCGAAGAGGTAGATATTCTTCAACAATATTTTAAATAGAGTTAAATTTTTTTTTAATAAATATAAGCAGTATAGTGTAGTAGAAGTGAACATGAAGAAAAATTATTTATATTGCAGTTTTAAAATCTCAAATAATATTTTATAATTTTGTATTTGAGATTTTAAAATATTTCAGTTTATTTTCTTTTAATTTTTAACTAGTGTAAGGCTTTAGAAAATTCGATGTTTCTATTCTTTTTATTTTTTATTTCTTTAAATTCACTCTGAAACCTCAATCCTTTTTTTCTATTAATCTCACTTACATTTTACTTTTTCTCTCTGTGCCTTAATCTCGTTGCCTGGTTTTTAGTCTCCAGATCATCGTTAAAGCTGGTCGCTTTATAGCCGACCAGCGACTGGCTGGTGGGAGTTGTTAGTGTTGTCTATTGATGAGCTTGTTGTTCTTCCATTTCCTCGGCAGCTACAAGCACCGAAATGCCACAAAATGACACTCGAGACCGAGCGTCTCCTTTTCACTCAATGTTTACATTTGCATGTTTGCATTGGACGACACACGCAAAGCTCCGTCATACCATGCTATATAGTACTATATAGATGTAGATGGGGGTAGGATGTCCTATACTTTATTTAAGGGGCTTTGCGCTCCTGTTATGACTCTTTTGGGGGGCAGCCACCAGTTAATTTAATTCTGTTTTCCGTCCCCCCTTGTCTAATTGAGTGGTTGGCTGGTCAAGCTTTTCTTTTTGCGGCTGACGGGGCAAATGGAAGTGAAATGTCTAGTCCACTTGGCTAAGGTCTCCTTGGGGGTCTCCAGAAAAACACACACATGACATGATACTTAATTTGACTTAGCCAGGGCTTCGTGTCATTTATTCTGTGACACTGACAGCGGAATTAGCTCAATTGAGATTGGAGGACAGCTGGGATGGTCTAACGAATTATGTGAGTGTACATAATGCGAAATGGGTTTTGGACCTCACATGCGATGCAATAAATATTCTTGGCATGTTTCTGGCTTAGAAGCATTTATGAATAGTAAAATATTAATGGACGATTGTGAAAATATTAGCCATGAAGTTCGGGTTGAGACTAAGTTGTCACAATTTAATTTTTATGGCATCTTACTATGTCGTTCTGAGTTATGATGCCTTTTTGCTATACATAAGGCACTATAATCTTTATTGTTTACAATCAAAAAATTACATTTTAAAAGTTGTTTAAAAATATTACCGATGTTTGACTGGGTCGCAATTCTGAAAAGCAGGCATTCAAAACAATTTGGCAGCTCAACTGTCATTTAATTTCCCTCTCTTTCTTTTATAAATTCAGTAAAGCTTCTTTGTAATATGCAAAATATGCTTCTTCATTCATAGTGTCATAAAATGTAACCCCTCAATTGTGTGATTTTTGCCACCATCAATTATTTATCTAATTTTCCACTTGAAAACCGCCAAACTCGTTATGACATTTATCCTTTCCCCCCTCCGTCACAGCTGTCAGATGAAACTCAAATGCTGACTGTACTTCTCGGCGCTGCGCTGACAGTTTTGTTAATTTTAACTGACATTTAAATGCGCACACGTACAAAATATGCTCTTGCATAACCATAACAATAACCATCTCACTTAAGAACAAACAAAAGGTGACAGCGCCCCATAAACAAAAATGCCAACACAAAAAATGTGTCTGAAATCCTGGCAACGGGCACAAGTTTAAGTATAAATTACGACAATAAATATAACAGAAAATAAAAGTAACAAAACAAAAGGCAACAATAACGATGCGAAACACTTTTCACAACTACAGCAATAACAAACAAACAATGGCAGTCAATAGCTCACGCATCAGCGACAAACAAAAAAAAAAAGAAGAAGAAAAACCCCAGAAAAGGCCAACGGAAAAGCGCGAGGAAATAATGAAAGTGAAAATGAAAATGGCAAGGGAAATGTGGCCCAAGCAGGCAGGAAAAAGTAAAAGATTTCCTCGTAAGCATGACGCTTCGTTAAGTTTTTTAATGGCCTGCTCAGCGTCATATATATACAATATATATATTTGTACATGTAAAAGGTGAAAATTAATTTTTCGCATGTCATTCTGCAATTAATTTTCGAAACCTGCGAGCAGGAAACAGCTATAATAATAATAATATTTAATACAAATATCATTCGAAGGAAGCATTGTATGCTTTGCTTTAATGAGGCACACGTGCTTAAAGGAATAAATAATACGGATATAACTTGGGAACTTTTAAATATTTAAAGAATCTTTATACTGAAAACTAAGATATCTAGTAACAATATTTATTTTTATCATCTTTAAAAATCAACCACAACTATCTGATAAAATCAGAACCCCTTCAAACGGCTTTTCATATTTTTTAACCCTTTTTAAAGCTATCCCCTTCCTATCTTATAGTTGAGGTAAAATGTGCTCCATAGTCTGTACCTGCCATCCACGATTAGTAGTACTCAACTCAATGACCCCGACGTGGTCGAGCATCAAGAGCCTTGGAAATTATTGGACCTCTGACCGGGAGAGCCTGGCAGCAAATTGCCATTTGGCATGCTAGCAAAGGCAGTTAGCAGCCTGAACTCTGGCCTTTTGCAGGAGGACAGGACCGGGCTCTTGGCCTGAACCCTTTGCACTTGCACTCGACTCCGGTTTTTTATGGTCCCGGTAGCTTGTTGCTGCCCGCGTCATCGACGTAATAAGTTTTAACCTGGAATTGTCCTGCACAAAAGGAGGGCGAGAGATACAGCACGAGTTCTTCTTTATTAATAAAAATGCAACTTTTGAAGGTCCCTGGCTCTGGCCACATAGTTTCTGCCGAAAACTCTTTCTGTCTCTGCGGCCGGTTAGTTGGGAAATTGAATCTGCGAAAATGGAGGCGAATGGCAAACAGAAAAATGAGAAATGGTTGCGAAATGTACGTTTATTTTCTGTTGCATAGTTTTGCGAGCAAAAAACTTTTTGTGCTGCGTTGGCGCGCGCTTTGACTGTTTTAATTTTGTTTCCCGAAAGTTGCCGGCGAATTTTGAGTAGCAGTTTAATAATAAATATTGCACACGCTGGCAAGTTTTTGGTAAAGTAAAGAGGGAAGCACGTGTGGAGTGCTTTATTTTTTTGTGTAAATATATACCGGAAATATGCTAATGGAAGGGGTGAACACATCCGGTTTGGTAGTGGAGCAACACTCAGCAGCTTTAGAAGATGTTTTGTGATAGTTCTACAATTTGTTTTAAGTTTTTCTGGAAATTTATTGGGTAATTTATTGGTAGTTGCAGAGAAAAATAGAGTTTCTTTCTGAGGATTAGAGAAAATCCTTGCTTAATGGTCTTTAATTCTGAGGCCATGCCTCATACCAACTTTGGCTATAAATTCGCTCAGAATAACAAACTTTTTCAAATCAAAACTTTTGCTTAATTGAATTTCCAACTTGACTTATCCTTACCGCAACTAATTGCATTTATAATCAGCGTTTTTTCCTTTCAATTAAGACTTTCTGTACTTTCTGTAGTTATATAAATGTTTATTATACAAATTAAATAGATTTAATCAATTACATATTTATTCAAGTACATATTTATTCAAATATATTTAATCAACGCCAACAGTTTGTTCAGCAAATAGTTGAATGAATTACTTCGGGCGCACGTAAGCAAATTGTCAACAAATGGAATTATTTATTTTTTATATTCTCTAAAGTAGAACGTGACCAGCTTATGGCTCATCGCCCAATTCCCAGCTGGGACTTGGGCTCAATGGTGTCATCAGCTCTTCCTTATTTTTTTTGTCTTCATAATTTTCTAGGCTGCGCCATCTTGCATATAAAATAGTTAAAGTTTCCATTGGTTTCTTGACCCCCCAAGGGACCTATGGGGCGTATACGTAACTTTAAAAAAATGTTAAAAAATGGAAGAAAAGCATAATAGATCGTGCTTGCAATATAGAATGAAAAATGTAATTTATATTCCCTCCGTTAATAAATAATTCCATGGCCATACAATTTTATTTCTTTTTTCCTTGAAATTGCATTAAAAAATATAATAAAAAAAATCAATTAAGTCAGACAATTCATGTGAAAAGGGTTTTTCCTAGATAAAAAAGAGAGAGAGCAGCCAAATTTAATTTGGGGCAATCATTTTGCATAAAAACGAAAATATAATTTATAATAGATATAAATGAATTATTTTTGCAATGTTTCGAATTTTTAAATTGGTTTTTATCGGCGAGCATTCACATAAATAATGCCTTTGCCTTTCCATAAACCTTTTTCCGTCTGGCACAGAGAGATATAGAGGAGTATTGTGGTTTGAGTTTAATTATGCAAAGCCTGTTCATTATGGCCGATCTGATTGCGAGTGTGCGCCAGTGAGCCAGTGTTGGTAAGTCACATTTAACTCAGATAAGAGCCTGTAATTTATGGCACATTCTGATACATTCATTCCGTTGACCCTTGGGCTCTGCACATAATTTGAGCCCAACAATTAGGTGAGCCTCCCGTTAGGCAAATTACCCTACATAAACTCAAGGGTTTTACTTACCACCAAAAGGCAGTTGATTGGAAAAGAAATGCTCCAGACTTGTGCAATCGATAACCCACAACTGTTTCAGAGTGACATAGTGCGGTTTCCCTCAGCCATTTTTCCCCATAGCAATTTCCAAACAATATATCACAATAGTTGCCTTTTCCCCTCGATTTGCGGTTGCCAGCACGTGCCACAAACATTTCCCTTTCGTGATCCGCCGCCTCTGATAAATGTTTGCGTTTTACAAAACTGTAATCAGCCAAGGTCATGGCATGGATTGATGCCACGCACAGTGGGGTATTCCAGGTGACACAGAACAGTCACGGCAATAAACGGAAATAAATAATATAAATCAGCTAAATAAATTATGAGTTGAGTGTGTCTTTTTGTGATAACTGTCTGAGCTACAGTTTAAGTCCATAAATAGGTTTGCTTTATTTGAGAGCCATTAATTTTGCACCGAAATATGACAGCCACAAATAGATCACATCAGTTAAAGGGAGACAGAGTCAGGTGTTGAGGACCTCATCAGCAGCCAGTGAAGTGAAATGTGAATGGGAAAAGTTTTCCGTCTTCCCTGAACCTCATATGAAACCTTAATGGACATTGTCGGGCTTAAATGACAGCCATTCAAGTCTAATGAGTGCTGTGTGGTCAGGGGAAACCCAGGGTGAGTTAAAAATGGAGAATGCTGGAATGCAGGTTGTAGTTTCAATTAAGCAAGTTTAGTGCCTTTTAATAAGTAGAAATAATGTTATTATTAACATTCCAAAGCTTGCACTTTCTCAGCTATTTCCTTAGCTTCTCTAACTTCAATTTTAGCTCGCTTAATGTACAAAATAGCAGCTCAGTTTACCTTCAGTGATCGTCCACTTAAATTCCACTTACACCCAGAGGTAGCAGGAAATCTTAATAAATGAAATATCTTCTGTCTGAAACGGAAAGAAATCCGAGTAACTGCTTGCCTCCTGGTGTCCTGAAGTCCTGCTGTCCTGCTGTCCTTCGGCTGCTCGCTGTTTGCTCTTTTGCTTATTTATTTAAGTTCCGGCTCGACTGAGCTCGCTGCTTATGTTGCTCTAAGGCCAAGACACACAGCTGGGCCAAGTTTTTCCTCGTTTTTTTTTGCGTTTCTCCCGGGCTCTCTCCGGTCTCCTGCATAACTCATTCGTTTTAATATTCTCCAGGCATTGTTCGCTCGCCCTCCGGTTACCATTTTTGTACTGCCAAGGCTTTATTCTTTTTATTTTTGCGAGCGAACACAACTGGGCCACCTGAGTATATAGCCGAGTGAAATTCAAATAAAATTGCAGCAACCTGATGGCTGACAACCAGCAATTTAATTAAAATAATAAATTGCACGTAATTTGCTGCAGGCGATGCTCGAGGAGAAACAGAAGCTCCTTCTGGGCTGTGGCATTATAAATCGAAATAAATTAAACAGAGTGACGAGCATCTTTTTTAGCAACTATTTCCAGACTTTGTAGAGCGAATAAACAAAACCATTTGATTAAAAGACAACTCAATTCCAGCTGACAGAACTCCCAGCGAACCAAAGTCTGAAATTGCATTAATTAGGGGGAGGAAATACTGTATATATTTTGAAAAACTTCGCCGCAGGACAAGCGACAATTGTCAGCAGGAAAAGAGGGAGAACAGGAAGCGGAAAGGGAGAGTAAAGCGAACGAGACGTTAGCTAATGAATTTTAATTACGTAAATAACTTACTCGGTCAGGACATTCTGCCAAGGAGCCTTGGAATGGAGCAGAAGAAGCTTGGAGCTTGGTCTTGAGCTTGACAAATTTAATCATATTTTTCCTGCCGGAAACGGAAATGATTCCGGGTTATGGCTCGGCAAATGCCAAATTATGAATGAATTAAGTACGAAGATGGCTTTCCACGTGCGGAGCCTGTTCCTGGCACCGTGTGTAATTGGGTGCGTGCTGCGTTTAGTGTCAGGCACTTTATACACGCGTTGCGTGTAGACACAGGTGCGAACTCACCTGCCTCCCCTCGGTGGGTATTCAATTTAAGTGCTCGGAACAGGGCCACACTTTGGCCTGTTTACTTTTCCCAAAAAAAAAATATATGTATTTCTGCTGCGGCTGTCAGGTTTAATGAGCCGCATGCAAAATTTATTTAATAACCTTGCCACACATAATTCACTGCATTTTATAGGCGCACTAAAACCGAGGCCATTATGTCCTATATAAATTTTCATTTTCCCCCCGTTTTTAGTTTCTAATTATAATTTATTGATAACACTAAACAAAGCTCTGATTTTAATTAGAAATTTAAACAAAAGCTGGCCTTCCTTTTTTTGTTGAAATTCCCTAGATGTAAATCTGTTTAAACGATTTAAATAATTCCAAGGCAATCCCAGAGGCTCCTAGAAATTGTGAACAGCTGGCAGATTAATAAATCCAATTCAGCGTTAAATTTGCATTTTTTTTTCCTTGCTCTCCAGTAAAAAACAAATAAACATTTTACGGTTTTGTGGGAATTTATTAAAAAAGCAGGCTTCATGCAATATATATGAGTTGTTTTCCAAGCGGAAGGCCCTAAAGCCAGAGAGAAGTAAATATGTTTTTATTTTTTTTATTTGCTGTGAGGACAAGACCATTTCAAAGTCGAATAATCCTTGAAGCATATGGCCTAACTAGAGAGAGAGAGGTCTCAATGCCGCTTTTAGTTCAGATCAAGATATAGGGGAGATGGATGGATGTTCGATGATTTAATAGCAGGGCCACAGTGGGCAGCTATTAAAAGCATAGCACTCGCCACTTGACAGCAACAACCTTGCCACACCACACCACACCACACCACACTACACACCCTTTGGGGCAGGACTTATCGGAGCAGCTAGCTACCACCCACTAGGAGCAACCTTGTGCCAAGCACAAACAACTATTTTTTAGCAACGGTTTCGGTTTCGTTTTCGGTTTCGGTCTGCCTTATTGATAGTGTTTGCCTGGCATACCGAAAGCCTTACGTGTCAATTTATTATAACTTATTCAAGGCCGTTGGTTGCTTTTTTTTTCTGTGCTTTTTTTATATTTTTGCTTCTTTGTCGGTATCTGCGTGAAAAATGCCATAAAAAATGAATGCTGACCCGGGCAGGGAGCTGGGGAAATTGGGGGCTCGGGCCCACAAAATGGGGAACAGGAACATGCTCAATATATTTCTGTTTATTGCACATAGCCTTCCTGGGCTTCTTCCTTCCTTCCTTACTTCCTTTCTTCGCGAAACTTGCGCTTCAAGTTTATTAGCAGGCCAAGCCGAGCTCGTCCTGTGTGCCTCGTCCTTCTCCACTGCTCCCTTTTATCCTTTGAGCCGTGCACTCTGGCGTAGAGCCAAAAATTCCGAAAATTCGCTCAGCTCGATTCAAAATCGATTGAGTAGCCCCGGCGGGCGGATTTTGCCCCAGGGGGGAGAGTGAAATGATGGGTTGAGCTGGGGATTCCAGTGCATGACAACCCCTTTGAAGTTAATTGCCTGAAAGCTGCAGCCGAAGTTTTTAAGAACTGTCGATGATGTGCCAAAGCAAAAGTTTCTCCGACACAGAAGCTCACAACACATGATAGCTCTCTGGCCATAATAAAACTCATTTATATCGATTTATACTCCTGATGGGGGAAGGATAAGCCAAGAGGGTTTCTCTCCTTTCAAAGAGAAAGTTATAAAACTGGCAAGAGGTGGTAGAAGGACTTTCCAAGTTTATTATTATTCACATAAGGTGATGATGTTTTTATTAAACAGCTGTTAGTTTTATTTTTACGCCAAATACGTGCCTTGATTGGGCAGTTATCTGCTATTAAGCGATTCTACCTTCATTACAAATTTGTTATTTATAGAACTCGGTCTCCATTTTCACATCTTACTTCTCTCCTTTTAATTACAGCAAAAGCCGCAACAAAAATCCAAGCCGTCTTTCGAGGCCACAAAGTGAGAGAAACCATGAAAAAGTCGGAAACCAAAACTGCGACCAACAATGGCAGCGCCGCCGGTGCAGCTCCATCGGCCGCCGCCGCCGCCGAGGCAGCCGCCGCAGAGCCAACCAAAGCCGAACTCGAGGCTGAATTCGATCCGAACGACAAGGGTAAGTGGAGAGAGCCAGGGACAAAGGACCTTTAAAAGGTACACTAGCCGTGGTCCATGATCTAATCAAGGGGGGAGGGAGATACACTTACAGGAAACAATTGGTAGCTTTGAGAAAGATATTTCCAAGTACAGAAATTTATAAAATTGTATTCATTAGTTTACGATGTTTATGAAGATATTTATTTTAGATTTATAAGTAAATAAACAGTAAAACATTTTTAATCATTTATATATCGAGCTTTGCCTTAAATATCGATACAGTAGAGAGATGTATCGATATTTTCAGCCATCAAACTGTACCAAAAGACTTAAGCAATGAGTTAGAAATTTTTAGTTAAATAAATAAGAGCGCTTCATTGTTAAATATAATAACTTAATAGGATTACAAACTTGAAACTTTTAAAAGTTCTAACTCAAAATGTTATTAGCTTTTTTTATAAAATTCCTTTGCTATTTTTCCCAGTGCACAAAAGGTGTTGCACACGCAAGACAATGACAAGAACAAGGCGAAACTTTTGTGTGCAAATCGTCTTTGAACTTGCCACGCTGCACCGCCCCAGCCAGCCGCTGATCCCTGTTGGTCCTGCGGAATCCCCTGCACACATTGTCGTCGTCGAATCAGCGGGTTTTGCACAAACTTCGACTCTGAGCTGGTGGGTTACAAGCTGAAATTACAAACCTCCACTCCTCGGCGACCGGAATGCAAACTTTGCTTGTTACGCAATATATATTCAGCTGCGAGGCAACAAAAATATTTGTCACTCGGCAGAGACAACAGGGAAACTTTGCCCTGAGACCGCCTGAGACTGCTGATGAAGGCCCTATTGGCGGAAGTGTGAAGGGCTTCTGGTGGTGTCACTGCCATTGGTTATTTAATCGCCGACAGCCTGGCTGCGTCTCATAAATAATGAAAGTCTTGAAGCCGCCGCCGCGGCTTAACCCTATTAAGACGCTTCAGGCGCTGACAGTTTTTAGCTATAATTTGCCCAGGGCACAATGATGACTGGAGGCCAAAGATAGAGAGAGAGAAGCCCTAGCCAGAAGTCCCCGGCTCATTAAAAAGTCAGAGGCTGTCATCGGGGCGTATACGCAACCGCATTAGGGATTCTCTGGCAGAGACACACAGCTACAGGGCTCACGTGTGCGTCGTCTCCGCCACTACTTTTCTATCTGCACTCCTCGTTCCGGACCCACTTGGCTTAATTATGGTGCTCCTCCTTCCTATACTGCCATTCATACATACATTTGTGCCACGGCTAATTAGACTCGCCAGAGAACTCAAAGGACGACAAGAGCACGTGGAGGATCTGTGTCTGTGCCTCCTTTGTGACCGAGCACATACTCAATTAGAGGCGTTGAAGGGAACTGTCCTGAAGGATGCTTTAGGGGTTTCACTCTGGGTTGAGGTTATTTTAAAACTCTAACAAGAAAAGGATTTAGCTTAGAGATATTTTTTAACATATTTCTAGAAATATTTGATTAGCTTCAGAATCCTTTCTTAAGTAAAGGAATATATACTAAACTCCCTTAAAATTGTTTATTTTAAAACCAAAATACTCTAATTTTCAAAAACAAATCGTTATTTGACCAACATCGAGACAAAAACCGATTCATGCAAACAAAAGTCGTTAGAACCTTATCATTATTCACAGTTATCGCTCGCAGGCGGCCTGGCTGGCTAATGGTGTTGGCCTAGTTTTAAACTCACAGCCAGCACATATTGTAAAATTGCGAAACAAGAAAAACAATGCTCGGAAAGGAGAGAAAAACGTAGCCCTTACATATGTGTGTGTATGGTCGAGTGAAGGCAATTTCTGAGCCCAAAACTGCTGCGATTTAGCCCATTTCGTATGCAAATGAGAGCAAGCACAAGGCACAAAAGGACACTAACTGTGCAAGGGAAAATCGAAAGCCATTTAAGGATATTTTCTTTTACAAGCACATGCAGTTTGCAGTTTGCAGTTGCCTTCATGGACACCTTTTGGCCAAACGTTACACAGACACAGTCATGTCAGGGAATCAGGGATGCACAGAGAGAATAACCAACGCATTTTGGCCTAATGCCTTTGGCCCTACCAACTTTGTTTGTGTCTGCGGTTTGGCCTACGATCTGTAGCTGTATCGGTTTTGCATAATCACCACCCCAAACACACACTCACTAATTATTGTTTATGGCGCGGCAAAGACCAGGACCGGCAGCCAAAAGCCGACCCCCGGAATCCTACCCAAAGGACTGCGGTAATTGAACTGCATCCGGCTGGTCTGTCTGGCCTTAATTGTTGGCGGATTCCATTTGATTATGATGAATTATGAATGTACATTAGCCTGTGGGTTTGTTTAATTTGTTGCGAATTCGATACAAGCTAATTGGATTAGAGAAAATATAGATTTCATATATAACTTTTATAATCTGTTTGTAATAAACTTTCCCTCTTCTAAAAGGTAAACCCTCGACTTCCTGTAGAAATGTAGAAATATAGTCTTGTACAACTTCAACTGAAGTTGTGTTTATTCTGCCACTAGAGACTAATCCCAGTCATAAATAAAGACTTACAAGAGCTACAAACATCTTGAAAATATCACCAGAGGCAACCAGAATTTATGACAGATTTTTTAGGACTCGTTCGTGATGTTCCCCCGGCAGAACAACTATGTTACATACAGGAACTGCGATAAAACAGCGTCGCAGCGTGCCCTGCTAATTGGATTTTCGGTTTTAAGCAAGCTTGTAATTCCATTTACACCGCCACGGGGAGACCCACAAAAAACCAACACGAGCGACGGCCATGTCAGGCCAAGCCATTTAAGTATATTGTTAAGTGTGCTCCTCCCCTTCCAGCTCTGTGTGGCAAGAACAAAAAGGCGGATCCAGTAAACATGCGACACAACAACAACAACATCAGGAAAAAAAATAAAAGAAGAAACAAAAGGAGGTACAACAACATTGACATGAAACACGCAATAAGCAGCCGAAGCAAAGCCAAAGCTAAAACAATGTTCAGCCGCTGAATTGGCGATTTTTTACCTGTTCTTTAACCCCCAAAACTCACACACAGATCCGTATATATAAGATATATAAAAGGTATATATAAAGTGGGCTAAAATAGACAAGAGAATAATGTAGGAAGCAGAATGGTCCCCTAATTTATATTGCCCACTGGCCAGCCACAGTGTCCATGTGGGTTTCACCTGTCACCGTGTCACCGGGGGAGGCGGAGTAGGTAGGTCAGGTATTTATATAGTTGCTGTTAAACGTTTAGCCCCGGCACCGACGGCTTCTTAAATATTTCAACAATGTTGGCACCTTTTTCCAGAAATTCCTTAACTCCAAGTCTACCGCCTCGTTCCTTGGCCTGTCAACGTGTTTATTGAGGCTCCTGGAAAATTCACTCGGTTAATATTTAATTGCCAAGCTTGAATGCCGATTTGCTTGGCTTGATTCGAGCACCTTGCCCCGGGCTTAATTTAAACAATTTATGTATGTGCACACACACAGGTCACGAAATTAATAGGTGAATATTTTACGAATTCAAAAGTGTGTGTGGCATTAATTTCAATTTCAATCCGTTGAATAATTAAAACATTGCCTTAATCCAGTTAATTACCGTTCGGGATTAACTTAAAATCGAGCAAACTTTTAATGAGTTTGAACACAGGAACATAACAAGCGCCAGACAGAGGCCGTAATCAGCTTTTGTGCAAAGGATTAATATTAATTAAAGTTGTGTTTGAATTTCTAGCCAACCACCAGGAGCAGCATCTGCTCTCGAACAGGCTCTAGCCGAGGCAAAAATAAATTAAACACAGGTTTATTTCGAGTTTGTTTGCGAACGTCAGAAGCAAATTTGCACAAAATCTACAAGCTGAGAGAAACCGAACCCAATAAGTACGTTCGGCGACTGTTTGTCCTTGCAGCAGATTTATTTGCTCCAATAACAAGCTAGGAATGGAAATGGCAATGGAGAAGGAGAACCTGAGAGAAACCCAAAGTAGGCAAAAACTGCACAAAACCACAAGACTTTGTTCTGACGGAAATTGAAAAATGGGCTTAGTCCTTATGGCCGTGCCAAGAAGCAAAAGTAGATGTTGGACCCGGGACGCAATCTTGGCAACCGCAAGAGCTTGCCCTACCTCTCCTATCCCCGTCCTTGCTTTTGGCTTAAAAGTCCCATTTAGCGAACTTATTATCATGCTTCATTTGTCACAATTTGTCTTTATTTCAAAAGCAGTCCGGAAAACATTCTCCCGGCGAAGGTAAACAGCCGTTAGTTCGTTCGGCCAAGTGACATCCCGGGCGGCCATTTTGTGCGCGATTTAAATCAAAATGGAGTCGCCACCGGCAGCTCTGCCGTTGCTGCTGCACGCTGATGACGGCAGAGTTTTCCGTGGAACTCTGGTTTGGGTAATTAAAATGTATATTTACGACAGCCACTTAACATCGTAATTATGACAGCTGGCCGGCAGCTTTCAGCACACTATCTCAGGACAAGAAATATGAGGGAATGCGTAATAAATAAGCAAGTTTTTCCAGGAGATTTTAAGGGGATAAGTACATTCATTTTCAGAGATATTTCAAGGGAGGTCTTTGGGGGTTTCATTTGGGGATTGTGTTTAATATTTAAATATGCTTCAATATAAAGCAATTTTAAATATCGATTACTTTTCTAATTTAGTGTTAAAATATTTTTACTGCATAACATTAGAGAAAAGTAGATTAGTTGATTTTTTTAGTTTTTTGATATTACAAAAATTATCGATTTATCGCACGTATATTGCAACGTTAGCTAATCGTATCGAACTTTGACTTTCATGTTAAGTACCTATCTTTATCGTAATTAGGAAACACGCGAAATTTAATGATATTTTTATATCCAACTTTTTTTATATAACCGAAAGAATGTCGATTTATCGCATATATATTGCAACTTTAAAATATCGATTTATGTATCCAATTTTCTGCCATCCCAATTTTTTCATTTGTTTTTATTCAATTTAAATTTAGAAAGTTAATTAATAACACTTTCATTGCAGTTTTAAATATATTTTAGCAATTGATGTCAATACTACTTAAATTAAATTGAATAAATAAATCTAAATCTACATCTATAAAGATAGTTTCTTATAGTTTCCAAATTTTCTCTCTCTGCATAGCATCTGTTATTCCGCTTCGCAGCAAAAACACCTTTATTTTTCGCCACCTTTTTGCTCATTATGTGCGTGTCTGGGACAATCCTTGTTTATTTTGTTTATTATTTCTGACACAATTACTAAGCACACGTCACAGATTTGTGCACTCTCGCTAATGGAAGCCACACACACACACCACGTACACACTCTGGCCATGTTTCATAGCCCAGCATTGTTTTTATTTTCCCCTCTGTTTTAATATAAATTTGCATTGTTATGCAGAATGTGGGTCAAGAGCGTCGTATGCTGCTCTCACACACCTGAAGAGGAGGAGATGATACACGTGTGCTGCTGCACCTTTTTTGTTGTTATATATGCGGTGGATGTTGTACTTTTTCGCCACTCAATATATGCAATAAAATGCCAGCGAAGGACAGGTGAAAAGTGCAGATGATGTGGCTTATGATTGAGTTTATTTCGAGGTTTAAAGGAAGCTGCTGGCAAAAATAAAACGAAATTAAATAAGATGAAAATCGCAAAGGTAAAGGGAAAACTGGGAAACTGCATGCAAATTAGGCAAAAGACCTGGCAGCGTGTTAGTCAGTCAATCAGTGCGACGTGACCGATTGCCCTGAAGCTCTGCACATGCAAATCCCACAAGGGAAAGGTGTGCCACCCAGCCATAGCCTCCAGGAAGTGGGCGGTGCATGTGCAGGGCCCGCCGAAGCAGTGACATTTTGCCAGCGAGCAAAGCAAACTCAATTTGTATGCCTTGCCATCAGGACCTCGCAGGCACGACAGAGCAGTCAGAGATAGCAGGAAGGAGGAGCCATGAGAGGAGTCAGGAGCGGAGCGAGCAACATGCATGCGGCCTGTGCTGACAAGTTTTCCGACACTGTAGCTTAGATTTTGGACTTATAGGGGGTCCTGTGACAGGACACGCAGCGTACGTGATCGGCTTTTAACATGTGTTGCATGGCCGACAGCATGAACAATGTCCATGGCTCAAAAAACGGCATGCAGAGAGAAAAATCAAGGGTTAAAATAAATAATGTTTGATTTTCTCTAGGAATTTATAAAGAAACTAATACAGAAACTTACTGCTATGCAAAAAATATATTAATTAAATAGGTTATAAAAGCAGCAGTAGATTGTATTTCCTTATATAAATTTTAAAACCTAAAGAAACCCTCTTTTCAGTGCATCTTTTGTCAGCTTTCCAGCAAAGAACTGACAGCAAAAAAAAAAGGGGTTTCTCTCTTCTAACTAAAAGGAAGTGCCTGGCAAAAAGTTTTTGAAAGAAATAGACACAAATTCTATTTGCGGAACGCCCGAGAGCCGCTTGATTACTGACCAGGCAGCCGCAGCAGCTCAGCAGGGCTTAGCCATGGCTAACTAGTTGCTCCTCGGACCCGGACACGGACACGGACATGGACAGGACCTTCGGACGCAGCGCAAATGTCACAGCTCAGTCGTTGGTCTATTTGCACGTCTTGCAGATATTTTTAAATATTTTATAAATAAACATAAATGCAAAGGCAGCAGCAGCATGCGAATGGCACGTGCCACTTGGCCGGATCACGTTGTGTATACTCCGTGTGTGCGTAATTTGATAAAATAGCACATGCCTCAGGACCGCTTCCGGTCGTTCCAGAGAGCTCCTGTGCCAAATGCTTATCTTGGCCTAACTCCAATTACGTTTAGCGAATTAACGCAGACCCCAAAGTTGCCTCTCATCCCGGGTTAACTTGGGCCCCTAGGCCAACGCGAGAGATTTCGCTGGGGAAATTGGCCAAGTTAAATATATGCAATTTTTTGTGTAGCGAAATCTCTACAAAGCGCTGGGAAAATGTAATCACCAGAGACGAGAGGAGATTTTTTAAATGAAAAATTCAACCGGAATTTGCATAAATGCACAAAAGCAATGAGAAAAGATGACGGAAATGGTAAGCCAGTCAGCTGCAGGAAACACGGGTTATCTCAAGTCTCTTCCACCAGCTCTGCATATATTTCGTAATTTAAATGTTGTTCCTCTGGCACACGTACTTTCTTCGCATTTTTACACAATTACGGGCTAATTAGAAAGGAGCAAAAGGAATGAGAGGAAGGAATCCAAGGTGGCACGTAGTCAGCGACGAGCACGCGTGACCCAACCGCCGCCACATGCATCCTGCTGGCCAGCTGCGAGTGCTTCAAATGGAGCTTAATTTCGTGGTCAAGCTTCAACCAACCAACCATCCATCCATCCAGGCTCACCCAACTCACATCCGTATCAGCGGCATCCGGACTCGCAGCTGGCGGTGGATTAAATATGCAGAAAATATGCGTTCCGCTGCGTATACGTAATGGGATTAGCAGGAAGACGTGGTCCTGTCAGGGGAGCAGAGGGAGATAGAGCGGAAACAGCGAATACTAAGCAGGATGAAGAGCATTGTGGGAATAATTCGTTTCGTGATTTCGATTATATTTCCCTTTTTACAAGCTTCCTGGGAATCGTGGCTAATTTATTGGCCCAAAGTAGTCAGTGGTCAGTTTGGGGAATTTAATGCTGGCTCTGGGAAGAATTAACTGTGGCAATAAATAAAAATGGCCTCGCATAAAATTCTAATTTAATACTGATTCAGGTTAGAAACTATGGCAATAAATAAAAAACAAGTGTTAAATGTTTTAGCCTCGTTTACAGTCTCAGCCAGGAGCCAAGACACCAGACAAGTTTCCTTCTATAGATACGTATATATATTATATAGTTGTATAGTTTTCCTTTTCTTTTTTTGTGGGGCGTTGGCCAAGTGGCCACTTAAGAGCAACTACATAGAACACTAATTTAAGCCCTCTTTCGTCTCCTTCTCTCTTTCCCAGAGCTGTGCCATGCCGCATTGAAGATTCAGTCGACATTCCGTGGCCACTTGGCACGCAAACTTGTGAACAAGGATGCGCCCGAGGACGAGGACATCCAGGAGATCACCAAGAAAGTGGCCGAGGAGCTGGACATTGATTTAACCGATCCCGAGCTTAACAAGGCGGCCACCAAAATCCAGGCCTCCTTCCGCGGCCACAAGACACGCCGGGAAGCCCAGCCGGAATAAGGAGTGCACTCATCCGGTTGAATTTTGTTGGTCACACGGCTGGAGCAGCGCAGTCACAGATGAAGCTTAATTAAATGCGTAATAAATACAACAAAAAAAATACAGAAAACAACAAAAAAATTTGGTAAATTGTAAATGTGTAAAAGGCCGATCGCGATGAGGGCACACAGTTGTAAACTTTTAAGTGAATGTGTTTTAACCTAAATGGCAAAACCGAAACCGAAA
>VNJS01009444.1:0-15157 GCA_008042575.1 Drosophila watanabei | reverse complement strand
AGGAAAAAAAATACACATAGTGAAACCAGCTTGACAGGCTGCCCCGGTGAGGCTTCAGCCTCAGCCTCAGCCTCAGTCCCTGCCCCAGTCGGTGGCTTCCGAGAGGTTCGTGTTACACTAAATGACTCGCCCACAGCCCTCATCCTTTAACCAGGAGCCACCTCTCACATATGACAGCGGGGGGTGAAGGCGGAGCTTATGTCGAGTGCGTTGCACTGAATTTTACAGCCTTTGTTGCTTCTGCTCTCTCTCTGCTCTTTCGGCTGAGCTTGTGTTTTATATGCGTTTATCTCTCTGGCTGCCCTGCCGCCTTTTCATGCTGCTCCTCCTGCCAGGCCTGGTGCATCTGCTGCTGCTCCTTGGCAGGATCCAAGCAGGTTGTTGTTGCCCGCTTTGCTTATTGCCAGAGAGGAGGAGGAGGAGAAGGAGGAGCAGGAGGTCCTTGTGCCTGAGCAACGTTTACAAACATCCAGTTGAGTGGCTCTGAGTGTCATTGTTCTTGAACATTTGAACATGTGTTGTCAATGCGAGACCTGCACAGCTGAATGCGTTCGCTCAGCAGCTCTACAGAGAAAGAAAATAGAGTGACAGAGAACAAAAGATTTTTCTTATTATCCTAGAGGATAATTAACCAATCTTCAAGATTTCTCTCTGGTTTAAAGTAGTCATTTTAATTTCAGTCTTCCTTTTTCTTACCTAATAAAAGCAATTTTCCACAAACGCTGAAGCAGGACTTGATTAAAGTTTTAATTTCATGTCTTGCGGCGGTAAAGCACAGCCGCAGAGGGTAAAAGTTTTTTAGACGTTGTCACCTTTTCGCCTCGCTGCTCACTTTGCCAATATCTTGGCCAAATCCAATATAGCCTCGCCGCCAATTGCAAGCGCAGCAAAAGCAAGAGCAGAGGCAGAAGCAGAAACGGCAAAAGCAGAAGCAGAAGCAGGAATCAGCAAAAGCAGAACCAGAAATCAGCAAGCAGCAGCAGTCAGAGGGCAGAAGTGCAGCTACAACCATTAGCATTTGACAGAAGAATAGAAGAATGGAATAGAAGTCAACAGAAGTGGGGGCCAAGTGAGCCTCTTGGTGAGTGCGAAAAGGCGAGATGGGGGAAAATATTTGCGCTGCCAGAAATTGACAACTGTTTGCTTAGTTGAGAGTGTTTACTTCGAGCC
This sequence comes from Drosophila watanabei, assembly GCA_008042575.1. Classification (NCBI taxonomy): domain Eukaryota; kingdom Metazoa; phylum Arthropoda; class Insecta; order Diptera; family Drosophilidae; genus Drosophila; species Drosophila watanabei. Next base: position 13,987 of record VNJS01009444.1, on the reverse strand, counting down.
TTCCAGCTCCTGGCTCCTTCGAGCGTGCGAGCGAACAGTCGTCGATGGATGCAGCTGCTGGCACTGTGAAAGCGGAAATTTGACACTCTCCTTGCCACTTTCACTTTCACTTCCACTGTCACTTTCAGCAGCACCCAGGCGAGAGCAGCCGCAGGGGGAACAGATATATGAGGAGAAGGAGGATAGTGCCGCCGATAGTGGCCCCGAGGAAGATGAAAACATTCCATTTGCTAGAATGTTGCGCGTTATATCAGCTTACGTTTTAATGGCACTGCTCTGGCAGTCAATGATATAGTTTCGTTGGCCATTCGCCAGAGCAGAGATCTGCAATTACAAGCTGCTGGTAGTGTTGCTGCTGCTGTTGCCGGGACCTATTTGATTACCAATTGCTGCCCGAGCGAAGGATATCTGGTGATGGCTTTTAATTGCCGCATCCATTTCAAAGGAGCACTAATGCTGCTGCAACTCGTTCGCTGGAAAATAGAGAAGATGGCCATAAAAAGGGAAGACAAAGCATAGAGAGAAAGATAGACAGAGAGCGAGCGGTAATTGGGTACAAGATGGTTTCAAGGATACTCAAGCGCACAGTGGCAAGGATTAAACTTGAAAGCCATGAAAACTTCGATTAGGATTAAGAGCTGTTGAAAACTTTCATTTGTTATTATTTAAAATTTAAATTTCCTGCAAAGAAATCATTTTTGTTAGCCAAGTTAATCAATAACTTAAATTGCTGGCTTTCTTTTTGGAAAATTGCTTTCCCAGTTCCACGAATATCGATTAAGAAAGTTCTCCCCCAAACTATCTACAAAAATCTGGCTAGTCCAGAAAGTCTATTTTCTTGTCCATAAATTTGTAATATGGATTGCCACAGAAAAGTTTTTTGGGGGGCAAAAACCGAAAAACAACAAACTTGCCACCGGCAGAAGGGCACTTCCAGCGAATCGATAAAAAGAAATGACTAGCAGGAAAGTGTAAATAGAACTATTTGACCCTGGACAACATCATAAATATGTCAGACGTTGACCAAAAACAATTTGTCAGCAAAGGGACTAAGTTTCGAGGGTCTGAGGAGGGACTGCGTTAACATCTAATAATATTATGTTCCGCCCCGAGCCCGACTTTAATCAATAAATTGTACTATTATTAAACTGCCTGGCACACACACACACCCTGCCACACACACACACCCTGCATACACACACCCTCATCGCCTGCAGTTTGCCCTGCAAGTTTGAAGCTGGATGTTGGATGTTGGATGGCCCGCAAATATTTGTGTGCTGCTTGTGGCAGACTCGTAACGATGCCCCAAAATATGATTCCGACAAGGACTTATTTGCCGGGCCCACAGGCGGAGGAGATACCCGTGCCACACAAGAACACACTAAAATGCGGGTGTGGCAGCCACATCTTGGCTCCTTCGCTGCTTCGCTCCTATGCTCCTTCGCTGGCCCAAGCTCCTTTGCTCCTCACGTGTGTGTGCCTTGGCATCGTTTGGCTAACAAGCTGCAGCTGCAGCCCAAAACACTGGGAGAAATTATAAAAGAAATTGCTAAAGTCTCTTGTAAAATATATTAAGATCTTAAAAAAGATTGTAAATATGCCTTAAAACTAAAAATATGTTAGATTATTAAACAACTCAGCCATTTTATTGTCTCTTTGGTTGATTTTGAACTTAAAATATATTTCTTTAACCAAATAAAGTTCTTAAAATATATTCTTAGTTATTTTTTCTAAGTGCTTCACCCACCTAACATCAGTTTCAGCTTTTTTACTCCCTTGTCTGAGGCCAGCACAATGCTTCATACATGCCAGGAAGAGTCCTAGCTAGGAGCAATTTGTCGGGGCCGGAGCTCAGAGCCGGAGCTGTCCTGGTCGCTTGCTTAATTTTACATCAAATTTATAACTGACTTATTGGCACTTGGCACTGGGATTATGCCTTCCAGGCCAGCACTTCGCAACTGCACAGAGAGAGAGATGCCTTGCTGCACTGCACAACTTATTACGTATACGCAGCGTGTGAGGGAAAAGTTTTTGCTAGCCTGCGGGGGAGCTCAGTAAGAGAGAGACAGAGAGAGATCAGGTAGTTGGAAATTCAAATAGTGCCTGGAGGGAGGAGGAGGAGGAAAGCCCCAAACCGAAATACTTCATTTATGCAATTTGCAATATTGGTAACTCAGCACGGGAGTGGCCGCATCCCTAGGCCTTCCTCTCCTGTCCCGTGTTCCTCACCGCTGGCAGCTGTCGTCGGTTTCGCTTCCAGCCTCCTCCTCCTGGTACTCCTTGTACCCACTACCCACACTTTTTTATTAAAAGCAATTTTGCACTTTCTTTGGCTTGGCCTTTTAATAAATTCCGCCAAGCTTTGCATTTTCAGCAGTTTTCCCGGCAACATTTCTCCGTTGCCACCTCGGCTGCTGCTGCTGTTTCGTGTTTCGGTTGTTTCTTTTTCTCGTTTTTTTCCAGCTGCTCTTTGTGCTGATTTTAACACTTTTCGAAATTTCCGAGTAGGCCACGAAATTGGCAGAGGGCACGAGCCAAGGCTGGCTCTGATCTGAATTCGGTGTTGGTTTTTGGCACCGTCGTCGGCTTCAGCTTTTTTGCTGGCATTTTAATGAAAATTTAAATAATTGAAAAGCGTGTTGCAAGTGCGACAGGCGGAGTCCCGCTGATAGTGCTGCATATTAATGAGACCAGCTTCCGTTCGCTTTAAGGGCACTCAGTTAAAGCGATTTGGCAGGTAACCAAAAGGTGTCTCCACTTCGCGCCGAGTTCTATCACCACTCGCCTCGCCGAGAGCTCCACATCTCCTTGGCTGCAGCGCTTGCACAGCGTTTGACAGTGACAAATGAATGCTTTTATGGCCGCGACCCCGTCCACAGAGCGGGCACAAGCATTAAAAGTTTCGTGTTGGACAAACTGACACCCCAAGGCAGGTATTCAGAGGGCACATCAAGAAAAACTAGGTGTAGTTTCTGGAAGGGTTTTTGAATCGGAAGTCTATAAAAATTCTTAAAAATTCGTAGACCCTAAACTCTATTCTTTTTTATATCGCAAAAAGATCTCTCTCTTTTATAATCTAGTTGAAAAATTCTATTTAAATTCGACATATTTTCCCTCTGTGCATACACACATATAGAAGAGAAGCTTGTCGTTATAACCTAGGTGCGACATCTCTGCTGCACAAGTGTGTGTGCGAGTGCTGCTAAGGCTTTGGCTTATGGCTTGACAGGAAGTGGTCCCGGCTACTTACTACGCAGTCATGTCCAACACTTGCCTCTATTTATACAGACAGCCTGCTGTCTCATGCTTCCTACTCTTGATCCTGCTCCTGCTCCTGCTTCTATTCCCGACACTCTCCCAGTTCCTCCTCCAAGCCGAGGCCGTGTCCTGTTTACCAAACGAATTAAATTGTTCGCCTCGAGTGTATTTTGTGTTTTGACGCACAAACATGCTCCGGTGCCAGTTGTTGTTCTTGTTGTTTGTTGTTGTTTGAGCCTCGAGGCCCCCTTGAATTTGTTAATCTGTGCCACTCAATCAGCGAGAGCTGCGAGAGCTGGGTTGGAGCCATCGTTGCCATCAATTTCTGCTCCTTGCCGACACACTAATTATGCACGTGCCAGGGATACAGTGGGGGATAACCCGACAAATAAGTGGCAAGCAAATGGTAGCTACGAATGAAGTGGCAACAGTTCAGACTAGATAAGGGGGATTTCCCACTGATATCCACTGAAAGTCTAGTAAATATTAACCATAAATTGGAATTGCTTTAATTTCTCTTGATCCTTTTAAATCCTTTAATTTATTATACTTCTGATAGGCTTTCCATAAAGTTTAATCACATTTCGAGTGGAGGCATTAAGCCGCATTTAAGCCAGCCAGACCATCGTACGTACGTTCACCTAAAAGCCCCAAGATACGCCACATACACTGTCTCTATCTGTGTCAGAAATTGTGCTTATTAAGTTTTGCCTCGATTGGCATTCACACGGGCCTCTGGCACACCCACCTGGGCCTATATGATTAACGACTGCATTCACACTTGTACACACATCCATATAGTACACACTCTGGCGGGGAGACAAATGTGACGAGCATTTGACATCAATTATCGCGCCTGGCCTTAGCCAAAGCTAAAGCTAATGCTATATGTAGCTATATGTTGCCATAGAATCCTGCCCCGCCTCTGGGCGCTACGTGAGCCGGAGACCCATCGATTTTCATCCATGAAGTTGGCTTAAGCCTGTCATTGAGTAACGCGACTCGTGTGCAGGCAGGCAGGCAGGCAGGAAGCACGGCACACGGAACTCGAGCCAAGGCCAAGTTAATTGATTTTTTATTAGCAGCCAACCAGCCGCCCCAGCTAACCAAATGCTTGACGTATATAGGGTGTATGTGTATATATAGTATACTCACCTGAAGGCCGTTACAGTTGAACTCCGGGAACTCAAGCATTTCTAAATCAAAGCCCAGCCAAAGTTTCAAATTCACCTGAAAAAGTTCGGTATGGTGCATGTTCCTTTTATTATTTCCACGGAAAAAGGAAAACTGCCTCTGTATATCATTGATAATTGAAAACTAACCGAAAATGGTATAGTTTGTGAGCTATATTTGGCAACCACAGTGAATATTGATGGTATGAAAAAGGTATGACTTTACTTTTATAGGGTTCTATTGCTTTAAAAAATGCCTTATTAAAAACAAACCTTTACAATACTATTGTTACCTCTCAAATTAATGTATAAATTTTCAACTAAAACTATATATTTTCAATTCAATTAATTTAATTTCAACATATTTCCAAAACCATTTCAAGCTCTTAAAATCTATTTTGTCAGTTTCGAGTTACCAAAGTGTTCACTGTATCCGGTTTGGCAGAGTGACAGCGCTTTTCGTTGTGATGAAAAACCGCAACGAGATAAAAAATTGACAATTTTCAATTTGAGTTGCGGAAATATTTTGATTTCCTTTCTGGTTTTGCGCACAAAAAACCGTGCAGAATTCGCCTGGGCACGGGCACATATGCTGGCAGGGCACCCCAAGTGGTGTGTATGGTGTGCAAAGTGTGTGTGTGTGGGAACGGTGTGTGTGCACTCACATGTCCCGCTTGTCGCAAATATTTTCCGCTCCATTTCCCGCAGAAGAAAGGCGGGAAAAGCGGGGGAAAGGCAGTGGTAGCTGGAGCAGAAAAGCCACAGCGGACGGCACTTTGTCAGTGCAATAAAAGTTTGCGTGTGAATTGTGCTGCCCAGAAGACAAGGAGAGGGCTTCAAGCTGCTGCTCCTGCTGCTGGTGTTCCTGATGCTGCCGGCTTAATCAGCTGGGAAAGGAGTCAGCGGGGGCGGTGAGGAGGTGTAGGGGAGATAGACGGGGGCCTGGGAAATGGACTCTGCGGGGCCTTTGGGAAAGCATGCACTTTAAATTATGCATATAATTCGCCCGCTCGCCCCACCAAGTAATTAAGTAGATAGCAGCCAATGTGAGCCCTCACTGCGTATACGTGATACGTACATAATATACCCATCTGCATATGTATGTGTGATTTGTGTGTGTGTGGGCGTATGTTGCCAGTGCTGAGTTTTCCACTTTTCCTGGCTAGTTTATATTTTTTATATAGTTTTTGGTTTAATTTTAAGATATAAATCGGAATTTTTGTATGACTTATTACTTAAGTGTTTGACTTTATTTGAAGAAGCAATTTTAGTAAAAGATAAAGCTTTCTTTATATTTATTCTTTTAGGATAATTTTAAAACACAGTTTTATTTTTAGACCTAACTAAACAAAGATATATTTTTATTGATTTATGCTTTGTTTTTGATAACATTTGTATTACACTTTATATTTTTTGAGGTATTTATGACATCATAACAATGCAATATTAAATTAAAAGCAACTTAAGTGGCATCTCTATATAATTTTTCAAAAAATTTTACCTTTCAAGGTATTCTTATTTTAGTCGGAGGAATAAAACTCATTGAAGAAGTCAGTTCCGACCCTATAGATCATATATATTCTTGATCAGAATCAACAGCCGAGTTTTGTCATTTTTTCAAAATTGTATACATAGTCAAAATTTAAAATAAAAAGCACAAAAAATTAAAATTATAATTTTTAAAATTTTAAATGCAAAATTGTTAGCGTTTAAACTAACTAAACTAAACTAGCATAAGAAAGCTTTCCAAGTTAAAATTAATGATTTTTTTAATGAGTTATAATAATTATATGATGGGCTATAAATAATTTCCTATTGGAACTTATGATCTAAATATTGACTTCCCAAAGTAAGCGTTCGTTTCTTTTACCAATTAAAAAAGCAAGAAAAAACCAAAAGGACTTTCTTAATTGTAATTGTTAATTTCCTGTTACGTTTTTCAAATCTCTTGTTCCTAATTGTAAACAACGTTTCATAGTCATTAAGTTGATAAATTAAGTTTTTAAAAATTGTATGTTAAACTAAAAAAAAATTGTAACTTTTAGCTAGTTTTCTGCTCCATTTTATGAGCATTACTGCCATGTGTGTGGGTGTGCGGTGTTCGAGGTGTAAGCCGGCCTCAAATGAGTATTTACGAGTGTGCGGGGGCGAGTGTTCGAGCCTGTGGGGAGTGCGTGGCAAGGCTTGGCAGCGTTTTAATTAGAAATTCATGCGCCTAGTTGAGCGGCGTCAGTAAACTTTTGTAAGCCCCGCTTGACTGCCTCTCACTCGACTTGACTTGTGCCCGAAGCAAAGTGGTATCCTGAACCCAACGCAAAAAAGCCAAGGAAAAAAAGAGTTACCTATCCGTAGTTCGTCTTTTTTGCATATTGATTGATAAGGACACCCAGTCAGAGTGTATATAGACCCGAAAATAAACTGAGCCATTGAGTCCGTTGATAAATCGCTTTTAGGCTGACACGTCCTGGCCATTTATCAAAGCAATAAAAACAGATTCGATAGATGGGCAAGGTCAGATTGCCGATTCATTCTGCACATTCCGCATGCAAATTGAATTAAAGCAATCTTAATTACATCGCCCGAATTAAGCTGTGAGCTCAGGAAACCGAAAACTTTTCCTTCCATTCCCTCAACCGCAGAGCTGGCGAGGCGAGACGAGAGCTGGTCCTGGTCCTGGCTCTGGTTCTGGCAGGACGAGCACGTAGCCCGGCCAGGATCTGCTTCTGCTTCTGCTCCTACTTGGTGGTGTGGCGTAAACCGAGTATGTCATTTTATTGAATCAAAAACCACTCAGCTATTGAAAATCAATTTGCACTGCAACAGCTGCGGAAGTCAGAGTCGGAGGAAAGTCAGTCTACGGAAAAGTGTCCACACGACCGCATGGCATTTTCCGGTACGCTCTCGCTTGCTACACTTGCAATAATAATAAAAGTACATGAAAAGCGAAACTCGGGAAGGGGGCGGGGATGTGTTTGTGATCAGCAGTCGTTGCACATAACGCCTTTTAAACCAATTCAAAATCGAGTTAAGGACCCCAAGGACGCACCCGCCGGCAACACATTCACCTGTATGCAAAATGATGCGGCAGAGAGCCACTGAAAATTGATGGCAGTCACGTAGGAGCCGGGGCAGTGGCAGCGGCAGCAGCCAAAGCCATGGAAAAGCTCACATGGAATTTCCCTCCTTTTCCGCTGAGTTTTTCTTTTATTTTTCTGTATTTTTTCCCATGTTTGGTGGCGGCAATAAAAATGAAAAGCCCGGGCGCAAATGCAAATTACATTCAGAGGTGGAAAAGATGTGAAGATGCAAGTGTCATTACAGGAAGAATCAGAGGGCATTTCACGCAGCTTAACCAGGCCCACACACATCCTTGAGGATTTTCCCCCATTCGCCATTTTCCAGGCTTAATGAAGGGGCCTGCCCTTGCTCCTTTATTTCCCAGAGTGAAGCTTAGGCGGGGGTCTGGGTCCGATGGTCGTAAAACAAATTGGGGAGAGCCTCACACAGCACACCTGAAAATAAATAAAGGCCATGAGGTCCACCCCCAAGGACTCTGATACCTGCTAGCAAGGCGTTGAGCCTGAACCTGAGCCGATTATCCTTATCAGCAGCTGACCCAGGTCCAGTTGCTGTTCCACACAAAAAGCTAGAGCAAATAGCATTCTGCAATTTTAATTGTGGCCAATAAATTGCACATCGCCATTCAGATTCCACATGCAACTTTACATATTTATCAGGACCGAGCTGCTGCTCGGAAAATATGGCAGGAATGGCACGAGTTGCGGTGAGCCTGGCCACAGGATAACCCGCAACCGAACAGGTTTGACTTGCTTCTGTCAGGCCAGTCAGTCAATCCTTGCTCTTGCACATCTCTCAATCGCCAGGACTTGGGGCATTGTTATTGTTGCTGATGCCAACTGATGCGGCGGCTGTTGTTGGTTGTCAAATGCAAACTGTGCCGCCTCAGAATCTCAGTTTCTCTTTGTTGGATATCCTGTAATTTACAGGAATAAGTATGGGTATATGGGAGTCCTGAAACATTAAGAGAGATTTGTCAAAGGAGTTCTTAGATATTTTCTGTAGGAAAGCATTTAGTTTAAGGATTTTCTCTGTGATTTTCACTCTTGTAAGAAATGCACACTTACTTAACAAGCAGATAAACCTAATCCCATATAAATCCTCTCAAAAAGGACACACAAACTTTTCTAATAATGGCTTTGCCTTAAGCCGCCCTTCAATTTAGAAAATTGCTTCTAGATTTGACCACAAATTTGCAGGCTATCAAAGGTAATTGTGTGGAAAGTCCTTAAGGATGATTATATATATAAATTTTCTTTGCTATAAATACTGGGTATCTTTAAAGTCCTTACCCTTAAGTCTCCTTGAGGCCACACAGAGTTGTGGCTGTTGCAGATGTCTGTTGCAGTTGACACAAGCAATTTGGCGGCTCGGTTAATGAAAATTGAAAAGTGTTCGCTTGCATTACGCATACGCCAAGGGGAACCAGTCCTGTCACTGAGTCCTGCATCCTGAATTGGATCGATGATGCATTGTCAGAGCGATGTGGTTGCATAATCGCTGTTCCACATTCCGACAACGGGCAACAACAAGCAAAGCCATTAGAAGTTGCAACTGTTTTACACCCCCTAATCCCTTGTCCCACGATTTTCCCGTTTATACCCGGTTTTTCCCCGGTTTTTCCCCGCTTTTTCCTCGCTTTCCCTTGCACTTTCTCCTCCTGTTTTTGTGTCGAGTCATTTTTGCGCTCAAAAGCACTCACTAAAACAAACAAACACTTTGCGCATTGTTTCGTTTTGACAAATGCGTGTAATTTACGGAAATGTTGTGTTTGTCCATCCTCTCGCTCTGGCACTGGCTCTGGCTCTGGCTCTCCGGCCAAGTCTTGGGCGTATTTGCCGAGCACTTGGACTCCTCTCTCAGCCAGACTGACAATTAGTCGGAGCCCCGAGCAGAGTCTCCTCCCTCACATTTGCACTTACTCCAGATTACAAACTGGCTGCAGCGGGCTAGAAAAATATAGGTTAAAATGGATGCCAGTATGGCTCCTCCTCTCCTCGGATGCTGCTCATCAAAGTGGCAATAAAATATGCTTTCATATTGCCAGCGCTCGAATGGCTCATCGTGGGCCAATTGAGGCGCTTATTACAAGGTGGCCCTGGGAGTGGTTACAAGGGGCACGAGCAGGAGGCTGCGGTGGGTGTAGCATCTGCTATCGGGCCTGTGGTTAAGCAGATCAAGCATGGAATCACAAAGGATCCGAGTCCTTTGTTGGCCCGGCCGCTTTGTTGTGGCCTTAATGAGGAAATTTCCATTGGCCCGGCGCTCGCTTGAGTTGGCAATTTACGATACCTTTGTGGTTTCAATCTAGCAATGGGCAACATAATTAAAAATTGTGACAGCCATAAATTTTGTTTTGGTTTCCTCCAGAGACTCCGCTCTGGTCGGCAGATAATTAAACTCGCCAGTCCTGGCTCTAGTCTTCAGTCTTCCCAGGAAAAAAAAAGGAAGCTTGAGCTATAAACTGGCAGAAAGTAGCTTAAAAAGCCAAGTGAAATTAATTAGGTCGCAATTTATGTCAGGAGCGGCGAGGAAGCCATAGTTTTGGCAGTGGGGTTGGGTGCAGCACTTTAAGCCTTTTTAGGTCCTGGCAGCATTTGATTTCAGGCTAGCTGCAGCAGCAGCTGCTCCTGATTGCACTGCATGGCATGGGGATGCCCACATCTCCCAGCTGTCCGCCCGAATATTCCCCAAGCGACCGGGGGCAGCCTCCCTTCCTTCCGCCCATTTAGCAGCTGGCTGCGGGCTTTGACGTCGCCTTTTGGATGGGACTTGGCCTGTTGTAAAGTGTCAAAACGTGTACTTGTCGCTGGCAGGATGCTGCTGCTGCTGCTCCTGCTGCTGCAGCTCCTTTAATTTGAATTTTATGCACTGCATGCATAAATTTATGGCCCGGGACCCGCCTTCAAATGGCGACGACAATGACAAAGGCAACATGACAGGCACATGTCCATTATGGCCAGACGCCACTCAGGCGGGAATGTCTCCAGCTCCCGCTCCTCCTTTGCCTCCTTGGCCTCCTTGTCCTCGGGCATTTAAATGTGCTGGTTTCCGCCAAAAGAGCACAGGCCGAGCACAGAGCTCAAGGTTCTCTGCTTATCTTTTGGCCGCGTCTTGAACTCTTCTTCCAAAGAATATTCTGTGAAAGTCCCTCAGCCGTAAGGAATCCGATTAAATCGCATAGGGATAGGGGCTGTAGGTGGAGGGACAACAATATTTCCATTTCCGGAGGAATTTGTGTGAAAATTAATTACTCATTAAATATGGACGCTTTGTGCTGGGTGAAAAATTAATTTTTAATGGCCATTGTGTGTGCTCTGAGTGAATTAATTTATATCGGCAAATTCTTTGCAATCGCTGAATGGCATTCCACTGAATTTCATTCTGAAAACATTGATTTTGATATCGCTCAGCGCGCCATATGGAAGCCGAACTGCATGGCAGCCTTAATATCCTGCCTGACTGCCTGCCTGCCTGTCACCTCCCCTGTGACCTCGCCCCAAACTCCTGTCGGCCTGTCAAAGTGCTAAAAATAACATGTCGAAAATGGGGCGGAGGGTGAAAAATTGAAGGAGAACCGATGCCGAAACCGAAACCGAATCGGAAACCAAAATGGGAATGCAGCGAACGATGCGAGGCGAAAACGGTGCGCGTTCCTGCTGCATTATAAATACCGCAATCGCATTGAGTGCCATGATTTTTAACTTGTTTTGACTGCTTTCCCCTCTTCCCCTCTCTCCCTCACTCTGACATCATAAAATCACGCTCCACTTCTGTCTGAAAAGTGCGAAAATGCTTTTCGAGATGATGCGATTGACGGGGACTAACACCGAAAAGTTAATGGGACTGACTGGAAGCGAAATAGCGAGGAAAATTATTGAAAATTGGACAATGTGTGGGTGCTACAGAGTATGGGAAAATCAGGGATGCCACATACATCACACTAAAAGCAGCCAAAAAGCATGCATTTATATTAAAACAATGTAATTTATGGACCTAATATTAATATCCTTTTAGAAAAAAATGTTATAATGAAACCATAATTAGTGTTAGCTATTCCATAACTTTTAACCACCGACAATGGCCTGTTAATAGCCGCGATTCCAGTGGGTTTGGTGGTTATTAAAAAAAAGCCTAAAGCAAATTAAATGCATGGCCAAAGCTCATCTAATTATGCAACGCACATGACAGATAGCAACCAAACCGAACTACTAACAACGCACGATAACAACGAGGATGGCAATGGCAAGGACAACTAGGCTTACTAAACTGTGACCCCATGTCACACGTGGTTTTAATTATTGTTACAGGATATGTGTGTCTCTGTGTGCTGTTGGGCTTGTGTGTCCTGTGTGTGTCCTGTGCGCCAGAGTGCGTCGCTCTGTGTGTGTGTGTGTGTGAGCTTGGCATAATTACATTTTGTGGCATTCAGCAAAGTGTTGATTATTAATTAAAATGGCTTTATTCAACGGCTGGCGTTGGCCATCATTGTATCAGTTAAATATTTAGGCATTCCTTTGCCTAAACACTGTCCATGTAATCATGGCTCCATTACGGCATAACGAGCATTTTAAAGCTGCACAGAGGGAATTTTGAAGGGTGTTCTATTTGCTAATTATTAAATTATTCTATTAGAAGCTGTTAAGGATAATACGTATTCTTATGAAATTTTGTATTTACTTTACTTAAAACAAGTAAGAATTCTGTTTGCTTCCTAGTCTTCTTAACCTGCCGTTTTTACTTGACGATTTTACTCGTCGCTTTTACTCGGCACATTTAATCGTCGCCTTTGCTAGTCGCTTTTACTCGTTGCCTTTGTTCGTCCTTTTTTTACGCTCTCTTTTTTTCGTCTCTATTTCTCCAATTTAATTGTAGCTTTTAATCGCCGTCTTGAATTTTCATCTCTACCTTTGGTATTTACTCATAAGTTGTTTACTCGCTGACTTGTTCAACGTACTTCTCAATCTTATCATCTGTTTTCATTGTGTTTTTGGAAATTTACTCGTTGCTTTTACTCCTCTTGGTCGTAGTCTTTAAGGTGACTTATTCGTCATTGCACTTGTTCTGCTCTTAATATCCTAGTAAAAGATGGTAATGAGATGGTACTCTTTACAAGTTGCTTTACTCTTAATCTCGCCTTCTTAACTCGTTGTTCTGTCCATCGGATGGGTTTTGTTAGGGATATTTTTAGTACTCGCTTTAAAATTTCGGCACAGTTGCTTAAGAAAATAAAAACCCAGGCAATAAATAGTTTTCTAGCTAAGATTCGCTTGTAAATTTATTTGTATTATTTTGTATTTCTATTTTATTTAATTTTTGTTTAAATTCAAATATATTTAACTTTCCCTCAGTGCATGATGTGTGTGCATGTGGCTAAAACTGAAATCAAAATGGTTGGCAAATAGCTGCAGACAAAGTTGTGGCGCAATGCAACGAGTTGCAAGTGTTAATGGCTTGTAATTAAACTGCAACGTGAGACGTTTAAGTGGAAATTGCGTTTTGGGCTAATGCACATCCTTTTTGTTTTCTCTCCCCCCTCTCTCTCTCTCTCTCTCTACCATTTGCAGAAGGATCTGTTCGTGAGCAAAGTTGAGCCAACGTCGCCGCGAAACGAACGCAAATTCTCCGCTGCCACAGCGCCATCGATGAAAACAAAGTGGCTGAAAGCATTTAAGAGCCTAAAGCCCGCTGGTTCTGGTTCAGCACAACAAGCGGATAGGTGAGTACTGCAATGCATTTTCCGTACGGCTTTCACCGCCCCCTACCCACCACCATCCTTCCATTTTCCTCGAGCACCCGCCCACCCACTACTACTACTACTGCCACCTAGTCCCAGTCCAACCTTGCCCGTTACACAACATTATCGGGCTTGAAGCAGGGCCCATTAAGTCGAATACAAGCCGCGGCAGCGAGTATCTAGTATCTACGTATTTATAGTGCTTATAGTGGAGCGGCAAGGGCGCAGGGCCGCCAGATACAAAATGAAATAGTGCGGAGGCGGCGCCACAAAAAAAAAAAGCAAGGACTAAAAGTAAAAAAAAGGGAGAATTGGAAAATCGGAATAGTGGAAAGTAGCGGGAGGGGGAAAGGGTCGGTATGACCCGCACATTAATATGACTAAAAGCTTGCGGAAAACGCGAAAAATTATTCAGGCATTCAAGGAGAGAGCAGCCTCAGCCGCAGAATCCGCGCGGAATCCCTATCGCACTCACAAAGGCATTCCTCCTAATATTTGCACAATCCGCATTATGCAGGGGGAGGCGAATTGCACTCGCAATTTACCAGAGTTAACCAGATAATACCTAGGTTTAAGCTAAGCTAAGCTAAGTCTTTACTCGCCATAATAATGATGATGATCTCTCCTCCACTTCTTCTCTATATAAATTTACGTATATACCATCTCCATTCTGAACACTAAATGCATTCCAAAAAATATATATCAAATGCAATGCTTTGCCCAACTCAAAACCATGTCTCGA
>VNJS01009442.1:0-18551 GCA_008042575.1 Drosophila watanabei | reverse complement strand
GTGCTTAATGATGCCAAAAATTATCCATGAATGAAGCAATCGCAGATGTCTGCTTTTTCGGTCAAATGTATTTTTAAAAATTCCACCGAATTATCTGCCAATTTTCCTGCTAATTTTTTCGCACGCCTGCTGAGAGTGTTTATCATTCGGTTCGGTTTTTATGTTTGAACAGCTCTCGCTGTGCAGCCTGTTTGGTTAATATATTTTCGTCTTTGTTGGCTTTAATTAGCTGTTCTTATTTACGATCGAAAAGGGGGATAGAAGTCAGCAAAAACCAAAAACGAAACAAAAGCGCCTTATAAGTTGTTGATAAACGAGCGGAACTTTGAAGAAACTTTGAACGGAGAATAATGTAAATGAAACAAGCGACTAATCAGGAAGGTCGCTGCAAATAGGTCTCACTGATAAACAAGCTCTAGTTAGCTTTACTTATGAGTTATATATTATATTGTATACATTATATATTTCAGATTGGATCAACTGGTGGACAGCAGCGAGGCCCGCATGGAGTCAATGAAGGTCCAGCAGCTGAACTTTCAGCAGCGTTTAGATAGCTTCGAGCACATCCAGCGTCTCTCAAGGAACACTTTGGATGAAATAAAAGGTGAAACCGATCAGGTGTTTGGCCCGCGAGCTGTTAGAGAGTTGAAGCACAGGCTAAAAAATCGCAGAAAGATGAATGGTAACTTTATGGAATCGGTGTTGTGCGATTATTATAGATGTTGTGCTAATTCATTGTCATAAAAGCTAACGGGAGCATAGTGAAAATGGGCAAATAATTACTATAAATGATTTTAAACGAAAGATTATAATTTTGCAACATAATTTAATCTGCTGTAATATATATTTATAATTCAAGAATTATATCTTAAGTATTTGTAACTAATACAAACATCTTTACCCAAACAGATATTTCGCGCACTGTGAGAGCTATACCTCAGGATCAGTATGCAGCGGGCTCCTCTGATGCCAGAGATTTCAATTCCTCCAACTTGAGTGTCTCGGATCGCCTGGATGCCTTGGCCACCTTGCTGACCTCCACGGCACTCAATGTCCGGGCCGTGCAGTGGGATGTGGCGAAGCTCGCCCAGTCCATCAAGTGAGCAAGCAACATTATAATGACTAATTAACATAATTAATTAACATAATTCGTATTCCTTCAGTCGCCAGCGTCGTGTGTCCCATCGCAAGGGCCTGGGCCAAGGACCGGGTCTGGGTCAGGGTCAGCAGCCGCCCATCTTCTATGGCCCCTCAGGACCGGGTGGCTACCAGCCCACCTCCTTCACTCGGCCGCCCAGCAGCTGCCAGCAGTCGTTCCTCGCCGTGGAGGGCATCCTCAAGGTGCAGCTCACGCCCGAGTCGGAGTCCTTCTATGTGGCCTGCGACGAGGACTGGACGGTGATCCTGAACCGCAGCTCCGACGAGCTGAACTTTGAGCGTGGTTGGCTGGACTACAAGGATGGCTTTGGCAATCTGGCCGGAGACTTCTTCATTGGCCTGAACAAGCTCCATGCCCTGACCTCGTCTGCCATCCACGAACTACGCATTGTCCTTGAGGATTTCGCGGGCAACGTGGCGTATGCGGGATATTCCACCTTTGCCATTGGCAGCGAAAAGGAGCTGTATCCTTTGAACTTGCTGGGCAGGTTCCAGAGCGATTTGACGCCATCGGCGGGGGATTCCCTGTCATATCATGCCGGTGCCAAGTTCAGTACTGTGGATGCCGATAACGATAACTGCATCGATTGCAGCTGCGCCCAGAAGCACAAGGGCGCGGGTTGGTATAATAATTGTGGCACGAGCAACCTGTTGGGTCAGTACTACCAGCAGAGGTACGCCCAAGCTGGGGAGACGGGCATCTTCTGGGACACGTTCCAGGGCAAGGATTACTCGCTGAAGAGGATCAGGATGATGATAAGACCTGTCAACGAGGAAGAGGCCAGGCGATAGGATATGGGTTTTTAGTAGAAGAGTGTCTTACAGCCAACTCTGGTGCTTTTTACCTTTTTAAAAAGCAAAAGAAAAGCTAAAAAATCATTACAGATTTAAAATTACTTTGAAAAGTGTCTAAAAGTATGCTTATAAAAATCATTGCATACTTTTAGACACTTTTCTGAGGCACTCTCTAAACTGTATTCTTATCCAACTGCCATCTCCGAAATCAGGGATAACCCAACATCGAATCAAAATCGTATCAAAATCGAATCAGAATCAAATCGCGAATGAGCTTCGATTGCATCGCTTGCATTTTTTAACCCTAGCTTTAGTCTCCCTCCCAAAACTCTGTCTGTGCGTGTATATGTGTGTAATATTTATGGAAAATTACTTAATACGTAGATAATACAGTAATGTTATGTGTACTCACCTCCAAGTGCGTCATCTGTCTCGGGGGGCATTTTGCTAATCGATCGATTAGCTGAAAATGTAGCATGCGGCATGCCATGTTCCCAGTTCCTATAAAAACAAGGCGACTTTTGAGCGGGGTTTCATCTTGATTCCGTGAAGTGAAGTGCCTTGATCGAGACATGGCCAAGAGCAGCTTGTGTCTGGTGCCCATCATCTGCCAGTTTCTGGGACTTCAAGCTGCCTTGCTGGACACTTTGGTGGATCAGAGCAATATATACTACCTGAAGGCATCGGCCACAGAGGAACTGCTGCTGGCGAAGGTGGAGCAAGTTGAGAGTTTGGACTCTGTAAAGTTGATTGTTCATGGCTTTTTGGGATCAAGGACTCATGGCTCCATAATGCCACTGAGAAATGGTAAGGAGAAAATACGATTCATATGTTCAAGATCAAGGATTGCTAAACCTCCTTCCCAAAGCCTACACCGCCCAAGGTTATGCCAATGTCCTGGTGGCCGACTGGGGACCCGTGGCCAATCTGGATTACCCCACCTCTCGCTTGGCAGTGAAGAAAGTGGGTCGCATGCTGGCCAAAATCCTAGAAGAGTTCCTCCAGCGCCATGGCATTTCCACAGAAGTAGTTCATGTCATAGGTCACAGCTTGGGTGCTCACATAGCAGGACGCATTGGCCGTCATTTTAATGGAACTCTCGGCAGGGTCACGGGTCTGGATCCCGCTCTGCCCCTCTTCTCAAGTCGCGCCGACGACAGTTTGCACTCGAATGCCGCTCAATTTGTGGATGTCATACACACAGATTATCCTTTGTTTGGGGATCTGCGTCCTCGGGGTACGGTGGACTTTTATCCCAATTTCGGACAGGCTCCGCAGCCGGGCTGCGAGGATGTGGATCTGATTGCCGCCAGTAAGCTCCTTCACGAGGCTTGTAAGCTTGTTTATTACAAGGATTTCTTAAGTTTTAATTATTATTTCTTTAAATTTTACAGACAGTTGCAGTCACAATCGAGCTGTCATGTTTTATGCCGAATCTATTGGCATGCCCAGGAATTTTCCAGCTATTTCATGCAGCTACCAAGCTATTAAAAGTCGACGTGCTGAGAGTTGTTTAAAGGAAAAATTGGTTACAAATAATATGGATATTAAAGAGGAAGATCGGGTGATATATATGGGAGAGCATGTGGATCGAAGGTGAGTAAAATCATTAAATTAAATAACATTTTAACTGTTTTTGTTGATTTTTATATTCGAATTTCTCAACAGCGCCACCTTGTATTTTTATTTGGCAACTAATGGAGCGCCACCCTACGGCCAGGGCAGGAACTCGAAGGTTTTAAGTTGAATTTTGGAAAATAAATTTTGCTTTTTTATGTATTTAACCATTATAACTAATTTAATTATAAATGTATTTAACCATCATATTATTTTACAAGATTTATTTATTTTAATTATTAATTATTTATTATTTTTATTCTTAAGGCCAAATCAATTTCACTCATAGATGGCGCCAGCAAGCCCTCTAGATGTGAATGTTTTACCTTTTTCTGCTAGATCTGGCAGCACTTTGTATATAATCACCACGAAGGTGAATTTGTTGAGTTCAACTTACTGTTAGGCGCAAAAATTTAAATTTTATTCGGAATTTTATATTACTTTGTAAAAAGAATTATTAAAAAATTCTATAACTTTAAAATTAGCTTAAAACATTACAAAACATGTTGGATACAAAATAAGAACACTTTTTACCATTATTGAGTTTATTATCCCTTTTATTCCCATAAAATTCCTTACCAATTTCTTCTTCTTCTTTAATTACCTTTCTTCCATTTTTTCCCCCTAAATTCCTGCTCCAATCAGCAAATGAATTTCAATTTGCGGCAAAATTTTCGCTGCAATCAAATATTTCCGCAATCCTGTTCGCTCCATAAATCACGGGTCTTTTATGAATGGAAAGAACCAGCGAAGAAACAAACAAACAAACAAACTGCCGGCAGATGATGCCTGATTCTGAACCTGAATCCGCGCGAACGACCGACGCTCAGGTTATTTATGAGCCAATAACTTTACAACTAAACGCTCATCTACATTTAATGGCGATAATTTTTGACGCAATTTGAAAAACAGACATGCCAAGCCGGCGGTCTTGGTCCGGAGAGATCTCCGAGAGGAAGTTGGCCTACAAAGAGGCAGCATCTGGAATCAGGCAGCAACCGCAGAAGATAACGCCGAAACACTTGACACCTTCGGCTCCTTGGCTAAAACGGTGATGGTGCTCGCTGCTTCGGTGGTTCGATGGTTCTGTGGGTTCTGTTAACTCGTTTTGTTTCCTTTTTCATGGTTATCGGGAAAAGGCACTGAGGAAAAACTCCCAATCCTATTATATCAAGAAAATATCACACTTAAAGGGCAGTAAATTATTTAAGTAAAATTATTTTGTACTCCAAAACAATAATTTTATATCAATCATAATTTATTTATATTGTTTTCCATCTTATATTTAGATTGTCTTCAGTAATAATATTTTATTTTATTTTTCAGTCATCTTTTATTATTTCTTTCAGTGCTAAGAATGCGTGAGGAGAACGTCGCAACGACCAATAAAAAGAGGACCAACCATCGCGACCAACAAAGGCGGCGATCGTAAATTCCGAATGTGAAAAGAGGAGGAATGCTGTAAATTCGGGAATTTCGAGATGGCAACAGCTGCCTGTCTCGAAGGAGTCACCAGTGAAACGGTGGGTGGTTTCAGCTTCAGGTGGCTTTAAGGGCTTCAGGTGTTTCAGGGGGCTCCGACTGTCGCATCAGAAAACAGAGATCATCGAAAATGATTCCACAAATCGTATAAAAATCGTTCAAAATCGAACACAAATCGATTTCAGGCTTCATTAGCCGCCACCCTGCGCACAGGAAACTCCCGGCCTTTGGCTTTCCTTTGTCTTTCGAACGGCTCTGTTTTCCACGGGTGAAAATCCAGCGAGTTAGCCGCTCTATTGATGCTCGGTCAACCATTTCTGAATGTTTGCTGAATGTTTTTACTGGTATTTTTCCCTTTTGTTTACCGAAAGCCGCGCGCCAAAGTCTCGACTAGTTTTTTTTGTGCGTTCTCAATATTTCTCGTTTCCACTTCCACTTCTGTTTCCATTTTCCATCATTTCCCTTGACGCGATTTCCCCATTTCCCTGCTCATTCTGCCACCACCTCGCCAGAATTTGTGTCATCCGCTTGGCTTTTCCTGTGCGCCTCTCCACTATTTTCCCCTGGCTTTAATTTCTGTTTTCTGTTTGCTGGGAAAGTAAAACAAAGCGAGAGTTGTTGACTCTTGATTCTGGCTGTCGGGGGTTAAGGGCTTCTTCTTCGTCGAGAAGAACGTGCCAATGACCAATGTTCTGCTCTAATTCAAATTTCAAGCCAAAGTTTACTCTGGGAATGTGTTGGAAATTGATAGGGATCTTTATTGTGTGGAAGTGGTAGGTTTTTACTGGGAATTTTATTTAAATTTATTAAAGATATGACTTAGAAATATTTTTTAATATTTAAAATATTAGAAGTACTTTCTGTAAACAAAATATAAAAATAGTGAAATATCTAGCTACTATCCTCTGGTTTATATGCATTTATCTATCGTTCTTAAACTAAGATATTTAAAGTTTTAGATAAATATAAGAAGGCACTTTTTGTAAATAAAATAAGTTATATATCTTATAAAGAAACATTAAGGAAAACCCTACAAAATTAATAATATTATTCACCCCCGAAAAATCGATTAATCCCCGGACTAACTTCCTTATCCTTTCCCCCCATCCACTCTTACTTTTCAGGCCTCCTGCTGACGCTGTTTTTTTAACTTATATAATTCCTCACATGTTTTGACACATTTCTTAATGGCACCCCGCACACACACGCACACCTGAGAGCCATACACAGGTAACACACAAGAAAAGGAGTAGAAGAGAGCCGAATGCAGAGGACAAAACGAACAAATGCAAACACAAAGCCGGGGAGACAAGAAGAGAAATGATATTGTAATTGGCAATCGTTGTTGTGCATAAATCACATGCATAAATTTCTGACCTGAAGGCAAGGAGTCCTCGTCCTCGCCCCCGTCGTCCCCTCCCTTCCCATCCTTCAGCGACAAAGTCGTTAGTTGAAGTCAAATGTTGTTGTTTTCCAATTGGAAAATTTTTCATTAACTAATTGAACATTTTATGGCAGACAGCGGGCAGCAAAGGACTTGCAAGGAGTCACACCGGCAGGGGGACCACAATGGCGCCAATATTGAATGGCAAACAGAGCGGCAAGCTCAACCCCGAGGGTTCCACACTTTGGCCACCATTTTCCACCCGATTTTGACCCCATTTTTCCCCCACTTTTCTGCTTTTCCACTTTTTTTTTCCACCTTTCCGCCGCATAAAAAACAGGCCATGGCAAGACAATGAACGGACAATGTTAGACAGCCAGGACACGAAGGGACGATGGCCCAAATGGGCAAACAAACTGGCACACACACAGGCAGAGAGAGGGACATCCTGACACTTGGTGAGTGTGTATTCTGTGTGTATGTGTGTGTGGCCACAATAATTTACGAGCGCACGCTTCACTTCGAACTTCGCTTCCGTTTTGCAGGATGTTCCCTTTGACTTTTGGGGTGTATTTGTATAGTTACTTTGTTGGTAACAGTCCTAAAATATATGTTTCGATCTCTAATTCTTTCAAAATATATTGTTTTTAAATTTATTCTATATAAAATAACATTTTTAGAGAAGGTTAAAGCATTCTTTCTGAAACTAAAATAATTATTCTAAATTATATTTAAGAATTTTTGTCTAAAAAACTCAACTATTTCTAGTTTTGTCTTGCTGTAGTTAAATTTGATAATATAAATAAATTAATAAACTTAAGGTAAGTTTATTGCTTTTTTTCAAGGTTTCTTTTTCTGTTAGAAACGCCTCATTTTCCACTGGTAAATTATCACAAGTTTCCCCTTAAGATATTACGTATTTGCTTTTTATGAATATTCAAATACCAATTTATGATTATTTTCTTGTTTATTTTGTCTGCTCGATTATATGGTTTATTATTTATTGAACTGACACTCAAATTTGAATATTTTTTATTAATTTACAGTTTATAATTATTGTTTTGACACCTAGTTTTGATATTATGAACCCATTACATTTGCGTAAGTAATATTTTATTAAAAAACTTTCCGCACGCACCGAGCAATGAACGTCACAAGAAGGTATTCCCTGGGTTCATCACTTTTATGACAGAGGGAAGGTTCTGGGGTTCTGCTCCGTTTTTAATATACAAATAATTCTGGAAATTTGCATAACTGTCTGGGCCTTCCCCTCGTTGCCTCCCTTTCTATTATCCTGGCGGATATTAAACATTAGCGCGTGCTGGACACATCCTCGTCCATCCTCTGCCCGAGCTCCTGCCACCAAAAATAATTAAGGTGAAAATTGCTGTCGACACGCAAACCCCAAAGGCAGAGAAAACGTAGGAAAAAAAAGAACCCTAAAAACCAAAACCGAAGTCGAAACCGAAAATATATAATTTTTCGGCCCTGAGAAGTGGTCAGGGAAAAAAAGAGCAGAGATAAACCGGCGACTGGCGGAGATTGGAGATGACTAATGAAACCTATTAGCCCTGTGACAGATGAGGAGACGTCCGAGTCTCTGGGAGCTGTGACCGCGATGATGGATAAGCTCATTAAAGTCGGCGGATCGGTGGATCGGCGGGATCATTACCAGCGATCATTCGGTAGCGGCTCCTTCTATGCTGACCCCCGGGATTAATTGAATTCCCCTCCCGGTGGTCAACTTATTCGAGTGCCGGTGATAAGCTCCACTCTTTGGCTTTGACATTTTCCTTATCGGAACAGTCGAGTCGAATCAATCAAGTTTGTCTGGAAAGAGGAATTTCTGGGGGGGTAAGGAATCTATCTTTCCATATCCCATTTTATAAAATGAAATATTATTAATATATATTAAAATATTGGAAGAAATCCCTACTAAAAAACCTGAACTTGTTTATATTAAATACCCTAACTAAAGCACTTTTCTACTAATATTTTTCTTCAAATTCAGACAGACTCAGATCAGTTGGCATATTAAAGTCACCCGAAAGATAAACCCTTGACAATTATGATCCTTATCTACAAATTAAAGAGCAATCAAGCCATAAAAGATGTTTAAGGCGAAATTGGCGCTTAGCAAATCAAAAGTTTTTCGGCTTTTGTTTGCGGCGCTGGTAAACTTTTCCAATTGGCCATAAAAATCGACCGACCCGAGCAGATAACGCAGTTTTTTATACGGCACAATCGGGAATGATAAGCAAATATTAAAAAGTCAACCTTATATGGAAAATTAGGCAGAATTTCTGGGTTCACCAAACAAATTTCACAATTTGCATACGCGCATTGGGGCCTTCGGAGAAAAGTTCTCGGCATTGATAAACTTTTCCGATTCGCCATAAAAATCGATAGAAAATCCTATGGAAATTTTCGGCGCTGCGTTCGCCGTTGTGTTTGCTTTCTGTGTCAGTGTCGACTGAATATATACATCGAATTGGAATAATGTGTACAGAGTCTGGCCGATGTCTGCGATGTCTGCCGCTTGGTGCTGGTGGGTTTTTGTGGGTTTGGCCAAGATTATTGTTACTTTTACGATTTAATTTCACACGAATTCATATTATTTCGGTGCAATTGTTTTGTGCGTCGTCGCATTTATGGTGTATCAGTGTTGTTTATGGCTCTGGCCAAGGCGAAGAGCCAGCCATTGGGATTTCACAACCCAAAACGGGGCTGACTTGTTAGCCCAATTAATAATTATTATTAGAGGCAGAGTCTTCTGCGGATTTTAAACGTAGGAGGCCTTGGCTTTCTCCCCTTCTGCCCACAGACCTCCGTGTGCCTTAATTAATTGCCGCGTAAAATTAATTTCATTTCAATTGTGCAGTCGCATCATTAGCAGCACACTCCCCTCCATCTTCCTAAAAGAGATCCCGTCCCGAAACCTGCTGAGTAAGCAATGGTATCGTTTCTGGAGTTGCCCCCATAGCCGGGGCTCAATCCGAAGCCGATCTCAAGTGCCATATCGTTTTATTTCGCTTTTTGAGTGGGCTTGAAAGGTGATTAACGCGATCATAGAAATGATGTTTGGAGGAGTACCGAGCTCATCTTTCCAACACCTGAAGTGGGACATAGGGAAACGGGAATATTATGGAGGCATTTCACTGGGGAAAAATATTATTAAAATAAATAGAATATTAAGAGCAAAGGCTAATAGATTTCCATTATTTTTGAATATAACAAATTATTGAAAGTAATGCCCTTTTAACCTTAAAATATTTATTTCTTAATTTAATCTGTTGCAAAACTTATCATATTTTGCAAATATAAAACAAAACGATTTTTGAGCTCTTTTTAGAAGCATTTCTTGTAGCAAAGGGTGTGATTGCTTTATAAATTATATTCAAAATTCATCATCATTAATTCGAATTAAACACTAATTAAATAAAAAAAAAAGATTTTTTATGTCTAAATGTTTCAAATATTTATAAGGTTACATTGTTAAAATTTTCAAAAATCGACAAGAACTTGAATTTTACAAATGCTAAAATTAAATTAGTATGCAGATTTATTAAGCTCATAAAACCTAGCAAAGCAATGCTTTTCGAATTGAAATTAATGCCTTTTTGATTTAGTTATGGTTTTTTTAACTTTGATTTGTTTCAAAAAATATTGATAAAAATCGATTTAAAAATGTAATTTTTTAAGATTGTCTTGAAAGCATTATATAGTCAAAAGGCTAGAGATTCTCAATGTCATTTATGTAAGTTTAGACCCGTTATTAAAATCTTAAAAATAAAATTCATATGTTACGGACCAAATTTGAAACTTGTCAAACTTGTTTTTCAGATTGATTATTTTAATAAAATCGAATATAGAAACTTTAAAATTCATATTAAAGAATTTTTTAGCTTATCAACTTTAATTGTTTTCTTTACTTTTATAAATAAAAAAAATATATCAATTTATGCACTTTGTGTAACTTTGAAAGGCGTCTTTGTCTGACAATAGCCATTTCTTTCTCTCTCTTTCTCTACAGTCCACTGCTTGATATTGCTGAAAAGAACTGTGGTCACACTTAATTTAATAAAAAGCTGGTGAAACTTTTTCTCACAGTGCAGCACAGATCATTAGATCGTTAGATGCTTAGATCATGACTCTTTCTTTCTCCCTGCGTTTGCGCACGCGCTAAATGTCAAAAAATAAGAAATAAAATGCCCGTGGAGAGAAGAGGAAGAACCAGCCGCCTGCTGTTTCAGCCTCCCCCTCTTCGTTGCCCCCAGTGCCACGCCCCCCGCCCTCGCCGCCAGCCTCCTCGTCCCCCTGTGCCAATGACACGCCCTCAGGCGGGCCGCCCACTTGGAACATGTCGAATCATTCATTCAAACATTCGAAATGTGGGCTGCGAGGTGTTGAAAACTGATGGAAAAAGGCGAAAAAATCAACGAAAATAAACGAAAACCGAACCGAAATCCAAAAGGCATTTTGTGTGCATTTGTAATTGTTGAGAGCTGCACAGCACGGCAAGGCACAGACCGAGGCTGCCATTATTTTCTGTAACATTTAGCGAAATCATTAATAATTGTTGCCGTTGTTGGCTGCCGCTGGCTGGTTGCTCTTGGCCCGCGACACAGATACGCACTTAAAAATGCTTAAAAATTGTCAGACGACAACGACAGCGATTTGGTGTTAACTTGATTAGCATTCGCATAAATTTCGCAGTTGCATCTCGACTGCGATTTGCATAGAATGCCCATTTCTGGAGCCCCCAAAAGCCCCCGATTACTCCGGCTAGATGGGAATGGGATAGGAATAACCCATCCATCGGACGGATAACCATCTCCGAGTTAGACGGAATTCGATGGCGGTGGCCCTGTCCCCAATTCCCCCGGCGGAGATTTCAATTATGCTCGCGCATTATGCAAACAAAAATAAATGTCGAGGCGATAAGCGGGAAAGCCAAAGGAAATTATGAAAATACATTTCCCAGAAAGTGTAAGCGGACAAAACAAATTGCCGCGTAATCTTTGGGTTTCAGAAAAAATAACTCCAGGTTGACAATAACAGCCACAAATAAATCGGAATCATTTTGGGAACTTGTTCTATCCTTTTTGGAAATACCGTGTAATTGGATGGTAGTTTAGGATGGGGTATGCTGTAGATACTACTTACTTTCAAGAAATTGTAGGAAAAAGGGTTGTTTTGAGATTTAAGATGCTGACTCTTAAATTCAGGGACCAACCATGCTTTAAAACTAAACAAACCGAAGTTTATACAAACTAAGTTATAAAATCTACCAAATACTAGTCTCTCTATTATGTAATATATTTATTTCTATTTATTTTACATTTATACAAAATATAATTCAAGTAGAATACCAGGTAACCCCTAGTCGATCCACTCGACCATAACGATCTCACTTGTTTCGTTTTTGTGCAAGAAGACTGAGTTCTCTTTTATCGGCAAGTGCCGCCAAGTGGAATCAATCAAGTGAAGAACCATTTCCTTGGAGACTTTCGGCCGTGTTCACCTCATTTTACTCGTTTTATTCAGATTCCGAAGCGTGACAATATTTTGGCCACAATTCAACCGAACTGATCTCAAGGGTCTTCGGTGCGTAATTAATCATGTCGACTTGGACGATAAGTTCTGCTTGGTCGAGTGCAGTGAATTTCGGTAGGGAGAGTCCTCTTCCCTCTACAGAGTTTTCGGGGGTTCGAAGGTAACACACACACACAACAGGTAGTTCAACGAGAGGGTAGATCTTTGTGTGAGGTTTCCATGCAACCACAACAGTGGCATCCATAAATCTGAAAGATATCGCTGGCAGGGAAATCGAATAAGTCTGCGCCAGGACACTCGCTTCCCATTTGGATATTTATGGGGAATTATACAGATCTCGACATAAAAGCGCCAAAATTGATACATTACAAGGTACGAAAGGGGGTTATTTAAGGGGTAAAGTGTGAGCAAGAACACAGAATCAAGTAAGGGGTGAGTGAGGGATAACTTTGAAGGGAAATTAAGTGGATTAACTGAAGTTTAGGGATGTCAAATGATAGGAAATAATAGTACAAATATTTTAAGAAATGTATAAAGAATATTAAGAATAGAGTTGAAAGAATATTAGAAACCAAATAAAAGAGGAATGCAAAAATTGCCCCCATGTTTCTAAAGTATCTACGTGTCTCATTGTAGCGTTCTGGCCCAAAAAAAGAGTTACAAATTGGCTGGCATTTGTCAAGCTCGCGAATGGAGTCAAGTACAGGCTTGGAAATGTATCTTTGGCATATCGCACGGATGCCACGTAAGACTGGCAGCTCGAGAGCAAACAAAAGCGCGAAAACAAACAATGGGGACGAGAGGGGAAGACGCCGCGGCGACAAGATTCAAAAGTGTATCTGCAAGTGTATCTTGGCTTGTTTATCTGGCAACGTCTCGTCTGCTGTGTGGCATTAATGGCAAATTTGCACGAAGTCAATACCGAAAGAGGCAGAGGGTATTGTCAATTATCAATAGAGTTGAATGTATCTGCAAGTGTGGGCAACAGCAGCAGATACTTTTGTATCTGAAGTGCAGAGAGAAAGAAACAGGGGAGATTTTCTTAATGGTTTATTTTTTAAAATTAAAAAGTAGGAAAAGGAATCTTTAAAGCTGAAAAAAAATAGTTAAAAATTAAGCTTTTAGCTGGACATACACTTCTAAAGGTAACTTACTATATTTATTTGAAGTGTGTATATATTTTGTGTTTCTGCTTATCTGGCTGCCACTTCACCTGCCTTGTTGTGGTGTTTTTGTTTTTCTTAGTGGCTGCCACCGTGCACTGAGCTCGCTCTGTCCCTGTCCCACCGGCTAGTGGCCTCTCTGTCGCTCGTTGTATCTTGTATCTGGTATCTCGCGCTCTCCGTCGAGCGCCGCCATTGGCTGGCTGTAGAGTCTGCGCAGTTCGTTTTTTTTTTAGAGAGGCCACACCTCTATTAACTCTTCGCCCCCCGCTATCTCACCTGGCAGCAAAAAAAGCGACGTTTGCGTGATATTTTAGATACTTTTCTACCACATTTCCCCCCTTAAAAACATAAACTTCGGCTCCCTAATGGCCAAAAAGAGCCAGAAGGAAGGCTGTGGGATGAGTCAAAATGAAAATGGCTTTTATGTGTGGCGTGCGTTGGGGTAATTTTATGATTCAGGGAATTACACATTGGGCGGCAGCTCCCTCTGCTCCCCCAGCAGGAATATGTAGATACACAGATATGTTTTAATTGTCGCTTTATTGATTTCCCTCAAAGGAAAGCACCTAAGCTGCCTTAATTTATGCTTTAATTCTATTTAATTATGCTTTTTTCGCCAGCTAAGATACGCATCTAAAACGACGGGGGTTCCCGTAAAAGTTTCGCGTGCCATTTCCTTTATATTTCGTTCGGGAACTATCTGAAATGTGTCAAACCTAATGGATGGCGTAGTAAAGCCGATTTAAGGGCGGTAGTTTTCATTGGATTATGTTTAGTGTTTCGTTTTCTGATTTATGGGCAGTCTAAGGAAGACTTGGTTTGAGTTTTAAATGATTGCACTTAAGACGTTTTGGGATATATTTAACTTTTTTAAATATATTTGAAAATATTGTATTTACTTTACATTTATTTTATATTTTTATCGTTTATCTTTCTAAAAAGATTATTTATATCTAAGTCTGTAATATAATAAGTGCTTTAAATATTTAGTTTCAAATTCTATTTACATTAGTTAGTTAGTTGAAAAGTCTTAAAATAAAATGAACTTATTTTTCAATTTATTTTAATTTTGACAATATTTTAACTCCGGTTCATAGATTTATATTAAATAAAATGTATTTCGTATTTAAATTTAAACTATCTTTAGAAAACTGACTTTTAAACTTTACTCAGATATTGATTTATATTTCCACATACCTTTAAGTATATATTTATATTTTCGTCTAAAATATTTGACTTAATTTTACTAATATTTTGTTATTATTATTATTTTATTTTAAGTATTTTTTAAGTTTTTATAATATATTATTTCTCCTACGCTTCTATGGTTTATCCGTAATCCTTTTTCCTTTCCTTAATTATATACCTACTCAACCCATAACCTCCTCCACCGGTGATCCAATCTAAAATGGCGAATCCCAGACGGTTCATTCAATTAAAATCGATCGCGGCTCTTATACCGCAACACCTCCAATAAGATCAGCTGGCCGAGAGGGTTTTGTGTTTTTATAAGAGCCGCCGATCGCGTCTGGAGTCTAGCATAGAGAGCCATCGAATGAGAGTAACACCTGGTGCGAGAGGCCAGGTGAGCGAGAGAGACCCGGTGTGGAGAGCCGAGAAGCGGCAGGGGCAGGCGAGGGAGGGTTAAACGTAAAGCTGACTGGCTTTTTGAGGGTTTCGAGGCTCGTCTGCGCGCAAGCCGCGCTCGTCCAATCAGTACGAACTCGGGTCCCGTCAGCGCAGTGACGACTTTGCCGACGAGCGCGTGAAAAGCCTAAGAAAATAATAATATAAATTTAATTCAAATTCAAATTTAAATTACAAAATAATAAAAAAATACCACCGCAAGTGCCTTAACATATCGTATCTTTAGTATATTCCCGCGAATTTACTGCCATCAGAAAAAAACACGAGATACACAACGTCAAGCGAAAGCCAAAACAAGTCGCAAGCTGCCGCTCATCGAATGCGGAAGTGTGAGCGAATGCCGGCGGCTTTCGATAATAATTTAATTTGCAATTAACGCAAAGGATTCGCAAAAAGAGAGCCCGAAAACAAATAAAATGCTAAACGATTCTCATTATCATCGCCGTCGCTGAGTATTGTGCAAACAAAGGGAAACAAGAGAGTGGAAGAAAGTGATCGAGTGCCTTCATTTGCATATCCTTGCAAATTATTTAAATTAATAAATCGCCACAAAAAAGCAATTGAATAATAAGAGAACGTGCAGCAATGCCTGCCGTCGCTGTTCCCAGTGCCATGTCAAGCTAAAGCTAAACCATTCAATAATAATCCCCGAAAATTGATTAATCACTGTGCCTTGAACTGATCGCCGTCGTCGTCGTCGTCGTGACTCGTGAGTCAGAGAGCAGCGCCATTTAATTGTCCGCAAATAATAAAAGTACGCAAATTGCCGGTTTCAATATTTATCTGTCCATTGGCAAACTCTCTCCGAGGAATCGGTTGGAGCCTCTAGAATCCTCTGTGGCCTCTGTAGAGCCCGTAGAATCAGTGCCCGGTTGCCGCGAGGCTTTTCCCCTGGACCCTTCATGAGATAAACGCCGCTTAAATGCATACGGATATCATAATTGGTGATCAATTTGCCGCCAACAATAATTACTGGGTGATGCAGGTGAGTCCTTGGACTGAGATCTGATAAATTACTCAGTGATTAGCACAGAAATAGTAAGTAAGCTGCATTAACAGAAGGGTATAGGTGCAGTTTATAAATTGGGGTTTAAAAACACAAGCTAGAAATTAAGTGTGTCACCGAAGACATGACCGAAGACATAAATTCCAAGGCTCCAAAATCTACAAAAAATGCAATTAGGTTTTACAACTTATAATAGACAAATATTTTTAAATTTTGTAAAAAAATCAACTTTAAGCTCAGTTTAGGCACCAAAGTTAAACCCATTAAATGTAATCCAATTAGAACCAAATTCCCTTCAACACTTGCTCCTTCCTCAAACTCACTTTCAACCGCCCAATAAAAGTCGTTAACAATTACTGCTTATAATTATAACAAAATGCGATAATTAAACCGCTTTTATTGCAAATTAATTTTAGCCAAATTTGACAAACAATACGACATACTAATGCCAACGCAAAACACTTGAAAAATCACCTCAAAGTCCGAACACAACTTCCGCTTATCAAAATGCAAATCTTGAACAGGCCAGATTTTTGTCGAATTTTCGTGTCTGATTTCGATTTTGAGTACGAGTATAAATAAAACGCACGCGGCAATCGCAAATTACAATAAAATCCGAAAACAAATTAGCTCCGATTATCGATATCTGACGAGATGAGCGAAGCACTGAGACGAGGAGGAGATTGTGTGTGTTCTTCGAGTGTGTGTTTTCACAGAGATTAACACCTTGGATTGCCTCAGGTGTCCCTTTGGGCTTTAATTCTGTATTTGTTTCCTTTGGTGATCATATTTTTGTATTTACACGGAGGAAAATTACTTAATAAGTGGAATTTTTGTACTTTATAAGGAGTACTTTACCAGATTGAAATAAATTCCCTAATATTAATGAGAGATATTTTATTAATTTATTTTATTATTATTATTATTATTATTCTTTTGATTCTTAATTTAATTACCAAAGAATTTTTCTCAATGTTATTTCTGTTTGCCAAAAGCAACAATCGATTTGTAAATCTCGTTATCACCTGCAGGAACTCTTGGACCTTTAAGCCGTTTTCAAACACGGTCGGTTAACTCTTTTGAACTTGTTTCGAACGCACTTTTCACGCGTTCCTTTCCGCAGGGAAACTGTAGCGATCCGTTGATCCTCACTCCTCTCTCTACATATATATTTTTCCTGCCTTTTTCTCTCTTTAGTTTTTTGGCTGGCAAATGTTTGCCAGGCTGTTTTCCTGTCCTCCGTCGCCGGTTGGGTTTGTTTGCCTCAATTGTTTGACTCGCGCTTACTTGCGAAGCTCTGTGTCAATATTTGCGCACAACACTTTGCCAATGTGCCAAGTGTCGTCTTGTTTCGTTACGTTTCGTCTCGTCCCAGCTGATGAGTGGCTTTCGTCACCAGAGCGACCTACCTGCCACACACTATCTCGCGTATGATGTACAGCTCTGATGGATAGTGTCCATTGGATACTATAAATACGCATGAGTAACATCGCATTCTAGGGAATATCGCTGTTTATCCTGGGTATTAATATGTGGCTAAAAGTCAACAGTCGATTTTATGTACATCGATCAGAGGGGAGTGTCGCCCTTTTTTTCTTGGTAAATTTAACCTTGGAGAAGGGTTAATCACATTGAGTTGTATATTAAATTTAATATTAAAATTAACTAGAACTAGAGTCCTTAAGGAAGTACTAAAGGAAAGAAATTTACAAGATTCGTAATAAAATTGCACATTATTTATCAGCTTCAAATCCCCGCAATTATATCGCATCATTAACTTAATCTTCCAAAAACTTTCCTATTACTCCTTCACCTTGCTTATCACTCAAAGTTTATGTTTTTATACCAAGAAGCCTTCCAGTGTTACGTCCATTGATAAGTCGCCTGGTTCCTACAAGAAGTCTAGCCTTACTCAACAAAGGTCTCTGGAGGAACACTTCCTTCCAAGCGAGAGATAAGAGCACTTCCAGACCGAGAGATATATGAGTGGGACGTGAGTATGAAGAAACCCGGGCGACATTGGCGATTCCGGGGAAAAGGCGTCGTAAAAGACAAGTGTTGTTGTGCTTGTTCCGCCTGTCACCATCAATAGCTGCACTAATTAGGCATGTGTTGTCAAATATTTACACACAGTCGCAAAAGTACAAAGCGCTGTGCTCCCCTCTCTCCGCCAGCGGGGAGTTGTGGGCCAGAGTTTGAGGAGGGGGCGGAGCTTCTTCCGTTTTCCACTGATTTAGCAGATACCTCGAGATATGGCAGGGTGATTCCCACGACTCACGGCGATTATGACGAAAAACTTTCATATTTTATGGCTCAGAACGAAATTAGTTTACGATGGCTTACAGGGAATTAGCAAGCTAATTGCAGAGATGATGACGATATTAGGGAAAACAAGAAGGAAAGCTAACTTAAGCTTTTCTGTGTTAGTTTTTATCTGCATGCAAAATTCATCATTTGTAGAAATCCAAATTTTTTTTCAGTTTTTGAGAAATTTGACGATCCAACCCCTTACAAAATTTTTAAAAAATGTTTCAACATTTTGTATCGTCCAAACATGGCTAGATCGACTCGGCTGTTTGTGCTGATCAAGAATATATATGATCTATAGTGTCGGAAGCGAGTCCTTCACTGCGTTGTAAGCTCCTGACTGAAATTCTAATACCCTTCAAGAAAAAACGTGACGTTCGATCGGAAAATCGGATATGAGGAAGAGCTATCAGGCGATAACTACTCTATATAA
>VNJS01009441.1:0-49173 GCA_008042575.1 Drosophila watanabei | reverse complement strand
GAAGAAGAAGCAGGCAGCAGCAACACACAACCCACACACAATAATTTCCGGTTCAATTAAACGCTTGTTTATTTATTTATTTATACGTAGCTTCTACACGGACTAAGAATTCCGCGGGGCATTGGGGGGGCAGAATGCGTTGTGTTTTCGATTTAATTGTGGGGGCACACATATACATATACTACCAAGAAGTAGAAGAAGCAGCAGCAGCAGAATGCCACTAATTTGTTTATGAATGAACTTGGCCCACACAACCGGCAAAGCAGAAAATGTGCCACAAATGTCATAGATGAAACAGATTTTTTATTCAATTAGTGACTTTGCCTCAAAAGTATCACAGTTCAAAAGGTTCAAAAAGTGCAATTCTTAAAAGTTATGTGGACTAGGAAATAAAAATTATAATAAAAGATATAGGAGAATGTGGAAAGGGATAAAATAAACCCTTTTTGGTGGCAGTCAAGGAAGTAAAAGTGTTAAATCTATATAAACTAAGAAAGTCATGAGTTTAAATTTAACATATTTAATAAAAAGATTATGTATTATTTTTTTGTACCCCAATGCAGGTAATGTTTAATAAAGGTTTATTTATATTAATTTGTATAAATATTAAACCTAATGCTTTAATAGAAACCTGTACAATTTCCTTCGTTTTTATATTAAAAAGCATTTAGATAGGTTTTCTATACTAGAATTCAATTAAATAAAGATAAAATTAATGTTATACAGCTCTTATTGAACATTTTTATATTTTTTGTTACGCTATTTATGAACATGTTCTTTGATTTCCATTTAGAAATCTTATTAAACTATTTTGAAATATTCCCAAATATTATTTTTCCCCAAACCAAATATTTACCAACTCAATAAACTCTAAGTGGCGGTTGTTAAAATGTTTGCTCGAGCTAAATAAGCGGAAAAACGCGGTTAATAGGCGAAAGGACACCTTGGGAGCCGTTAATCCTGTCAAGGAACTGGCGACCTTTAGAATGGATTAGCAAAGTGGTTAAAGGCGAATGCCAGTGGCGAAATTTATGCAGCCGTAAACGCGGTGAAATTGCAAGGGGGTTGAGGAGGAGAAGGGTTAGTAGCTTGAGAGGAAATTGTAAGATGGAAAAAAGGGTGAACAGGGAAGGGAGGAGGAAGTGGCACGTTGCAGGAGGCACGAGACAGGAGGTGGACAAGGGCAACTAACCGCAAAATGATTGCATACTTTAATGGGCCAAGCACTTAGGCAGCCTCTTCTATCCTCTCGGTAGCACACACACACACACACAGATCCCAGCACGAGTCTCTCCTCTCACTTTCTCCCCGTGCAACCCTGTCTCGATTTCCTCGCTTCCGCTGTAAAATTGCATCAGTAAAAATAGCGCAAAAATTGAATAAAACTAACTAGTGAGAGAGAGAGCAGGCAAAAGGGGCGTGTGCAACGCATAAATGTGAAAGGTTAGGTTTGCAATGCGTGCCAGGAATGCAGGAGCTAAAAGAGACCAGAAAGCAGCAGCAGCAGCAGCAGGAGCAGGAACAGGAAACGAAAGGAGATGCAGGAAGACAGCCAGGAGAAAGTGGGCGAAGAAAAGGGTTAAGTGCTTACTCATACTTTGTGGCTTATGGAATGCAAAGCAAAGAGCGAGCTTACCGGGGGGAAAGCCGGAAAGGACTCGGGAAAAGGATAAGGGAAGAGGCTGCTGCTAAGTGCCCAAAAGGCATTCTCTGTCAGAGGAAATGCTGCTCACCGAAAAGCTGGGGAATGCCAACAATTCACAAAAGAATTTCAAATTCCAGGTGTTAAAAATAAAATACACGTTCATTAAATTTGGCAAATTGATTGGGATGAAAATTGTGCAGTAAGTTTAAGGATAAGCAATTTATTTACTCGTGTACTACTAAAAAGTTACTTATTTTGTTTACTTCCTTTTGTTTACATTTTTTTTTTTAAGGATAAAACATCAAACTAACAACCGATCAGCCATGAAATAAAGTGCAGCTCAACCTCGACTGACAATCAGGATAAACAGAGGAGCGTTGCCACAGCCCAAACAAGTAAAGCACTTTACCTCCAAGCCAAAGCCACCATCTCGTATACGTTATATCCTTTTTATATATATCTACCTATACCTATATCCTAGCAGATAAACAAACTGAAGGACTGAATCATTATACCAAGCGAAAAATCCACAAACATTGCATTCGAGCCGCAGAACAACAAGGAAACAAGTGCAAAAAAGCCAACATAGAAATCAAATTGCACTCAAAAAGGCTATCGAATAATTTACACACAGGGACACACACGTAAAGCAGCGGGAAATCAGGAAAAACACCCAAAAACACACACACAAATAAGGCCAGAATATAGCCAAAATAGTCGCGTTGCCATAAAAAATGTTAACTTTAATGTTAAATGCATGTCAAGTCCATGTTAGCAGAATTTAAGGGAATCTTTATAGCAAAAGGATTGCGAGAGAGTGGAAGAGTAAGCCGAGAGAGCGATTGCGCAGGATGCACAGCGCAGGCTCTCATTTCCGCTTGTGTGACGTCGGTGTCGTCGTTGGTGACGTTGCATAGAAAAATGCGAAAATGCGTGTGAAGCGGGACACAACAAAAACCCGAAAAAAGCATGACAAAGGAAATGCCTCGAGCTGTGCTTCACCCGAGATTTTCTTCGAGTGACGCCTAATGAGCGGAAGGAAAAACCGAACATGTGAGGTGAGGAAAAACTGCGGGGGAAAATCGTGGGTGGTCCACGACTAACGGAAGAGTGGCCATTAAGTGGAAAGGGGATCGACTGGGAAATACTGTAGTGCAAAGCAGAAACTTTATTAAAAACTTTAATGGAACAAACTTTCCCCCAAAACTATTTTTCAATTAAACTCGAAGTTTTACAAATTGAATTGTTTGAGAGAAAAGGGAACAAAAATGATAAAGAAAAAAAAAGCCAAAGAAAAGATTTGTAAGAAATACATAAGGATAAGAATTAAAAAAAAAAAATTTGTCTTGATTTTGTGGCTCTTTTAGGAAAGAGATTTAAAAATCTTTTAAGAATGGCACACAAGAGTATGCTATAAACTGCAAATTCTACAAGGAAACTAATTAAATACAATATTTTGGATATATATTCTAATTAATATTTTTTATTTTAATTTTTTAATGCACCATTAATTTACGAAATACCAAAATACCCCAAGTTTATCCTTTAAAAACGGAAGAAGGTTACCGAACGTTTCGCATTCCACTTTGCATTTGCATGCCTTTGACACTTATGTACCATCTACATCCTATTCAGAAACACACGTACACTGAGAAAAAGAAACTTATTTTCTAATACAAAATATATTATATTCCTTAAAGTAAAATATGTAAAGACAGTTATTTAGGGTTAATATTTATGGTGTCTAGAAATATAAAATACTATAAATATTTCCGTATTTCCTTTTAAACACAACATTATTTTTTCAAGTACACTCCACACTAAAATTCCCACAGTTTTGCGTTTGCTTTTTCCTACCTTTGAAACAAGCACAACCCATGATGTAGCCCATCATCAGCGTGGCTTTGATGTCGCCTTTCAAGCTGATTCGCTTGTCTCTCAATTAACTCCTTATCCTTCCGATTTCGCTTGTCCTTAAAGGTGCTGTTGTTGTTGAAGTTGTTGTTATTGTTGTTGGTGTTGCTGCTGTAGTTGGTGTTGTTGTTTTTGAGGAGATTGGAGTCTCGGGAAAGTGAACGACATCGGGAAGTGAGTTGAAAATGGCAGTTATGGGAATACACTTAATCTTTCGCTCTTTCGTCGCGCTGTCTTTGCCGTTGCGTATACGTATGTATGTATTATTTAACACACAATCTGGCTTTATTGGGCCTTAGCGACGGACCTTATCACTCTTAACGGCTAACGGTTCACAGTTAACGGGAATTTATGCAATAAGCCTTATGAAACTTTTATTTATTATTGCACCTTTTGTCATATAATACAAAAATCCGGAACGCACACGAACACGAACTCGCTTTGATTTACACTTGACTTTATCACATATTCTAGTTGTTGTTAATTGGTGTTTCGGGGCTACTGATTGGTGTTGCCGTTGTTGTAGTGGTTTTTTTTAATAAAGCCTTACAATTTGATTTGTTTTTTTTTTTCTTATTGATTATCACTTAATATTGGTTTGGGGGCTCCTTATGTTGTGTGCTGTTGTTGTTGTTTGTTGTCTTGCCTCTCTCTGATTGCCTCTCCTTATTTGGCTTTTTGCTCTCGGACTTATCTTTGTGCGATGATTGTGGAAAATTTGCTCATTTCGATGATTTCACTCGTTGCAGCTTTTTGTGTGTTTCTTCCTCTTGTTGTGCGTTTAATTATTGTTTTATTTGTTGTTTTTGTTTGCTTGCATTTTGTTTCGTTAATTTAATATTTGACTTGATTGTGCAGTTTTTTGTGTGTGTTTGTTGCATTTTAATTTATAATAATATCACAAAAGAGAATCTCTGTGGCAGCAGGAACCAATTAAAAATGTTTAATATTAATTGCATTGAATTAATCATAAACATTTAAGGAAGCTGTGTTGAGCTGTTTTTGTGCTTGTACTTTTTCGGGGAATATATTTTTTCGGTTGATAAATTGGAAAATTTTATGATGAAAATGCCAGAGGTCATTTACTTGGAAAATTTATTTATAGCAAGAGGATCAATCTCCTTAAAAACTGTATAAATTGGCTTTTAAGTCTCCAATTAAATAAAAAGTCAATGATTTGTAAGCGGAAATGATGCTTCGGAAAGATATTTTCAGTAGGAATTTATTATAATATTTTATTTATACATTTATTTTGTGTTATTTGTTGACAAAATCTAACTGTTTGAACCCTTACTTATTATTCTTTGAACCCTAAGCAGTAACTTTTCCAATCTTATAAACTTTATGCTCCGCTCTTTATCCCCTTAAGTAGAGCTCAACAAATGAGTCACTTTATGGCACAACATCAAATAGAAGCACCTCCTAATCTGTTAAACAAATCAACTAACCGTTTAGGCCATCAACTTTTGGGCATGAAAAGACACTCTGAAAACCACTTCAGAGATAGTTTAGACTTTAAAATGCCAATGTGCTACCCACTCAAAGGCAGAGTGGCCTGAAATTGTGGCCATATTTGCTCATGCCAGCAGCCCAGTGTCCATAATAAATAAAAGACGAGGGAGGGCGGGGACTTGGCCGAGAGACTGTCAGTGGCCCAAATTGATAAAGATTATCCCAGAGCCAATGCGACAGGCACGAGCCAGTGCCAGCTAAAGATATAACAACAAATAAATAAATAAAGAAAGAGGCTGCAAAAAAAAAACCGTGACTGCATTGATCAAGAATCCACCCGCAAAAAATTCCAATTTAAATTTAAGTCAGGCAGGGAATACAGGGAGGGAGTCAGCGTTTCAATGGGATTCCGAGAATGAATGGAACCCGCGAGATATGGGATACAATAGGAGGCAGGAAGGTGAAGAGGGAGCTGTTTGAAAAATGAGAAATAAAATACCGGAAGTTGCAGTGAGACAAATTTCTCGCCAGCCAATTGTCCATAATTAAACACACACACAGACACACAGCGAGAGGCCAGCAAACATGGGAAATCAACGGCCACATCAAGTATACGCCACCATAAAAGTGAATTCTTTTTCGCTGCTGTTTTTACTTTTTGTTTTTTGCGCGCGCGAGAATTATAATTGATGGCGCCCACATTCAGTTTCAATATCTCTCCATATCGCTCTGTATACAAGTATACCGTTCTCTCTCTCCCGCGGTCTGTGTCGCAGTGTGGATTTTATGGCCCGGCTGGAGGTCAGTAGCACATGCCGACGCCACTGAGAAGCCTCCGTCCGGAGGTGAGAACGGGGGACGGTTGGGGGGCAAGACATTGACATTGTCATCATTCGACTTTTATGGCGCCTTTAAAAATGTATCTCGAAATTGTTGCCATCACTGGAGCGATGGTGATGGCGAAATGCGAGATGGGAAGCAAGTGGAGGAGGCAGGGAAAGTAAATAAATTTGGGGGAAAACGAATTTGAAATACACTTAAGATTATAATATATATAAACCATAGTGAATTTAATCATTTAAATTAATGATAAGTTTAGAACAATAAGAAAATTTAATGGAAATCATTGGTGCATTGGTGAAAAATATGTATTGCATACTTTTAGACAGAATTTTAAAGGTTTCTCAATCTCTAGTGAGCTTCCAACATAAGCAAATGAGGACCTAAAAATTCATAATGATATTATTTCTCAAACAAAACCCTAAACATTAATCTTCGCTATCCTTCTGAATAATTTTTTAAAGCAACAAAAAATGTATAAAGATTTCCCAAACCCCTTCCTGAACTATAGTGTATGATATAAAATGAAAAATGAAAGATTTCTGTGCGCTTTCTGTTTTGTTTTTCGCCCATTTGCTCCTGCTCTTTGGCTCTGACTTTTCCAAATATGTTTACACTGGGGAATATGGCGAAAAACAATAAATTGGAAAAACGGCGAAAAGAATTTCCTAATTAATGAGCTCAGGCTCTCGAGGGCTGGAGAGGCATGTGTATATATCCTGAGAAATATAAATTTGAACAACAAATTAGCCTCAGACGAAAGTAGATCGACCACCCACCCAATATTGCTGGAAAAACACAAAGAGGAAAGGCCAAAAGCAAAGAGGAAAAGTCAAAGACAAAGAGGAAAAGGAGAAAGCAAAATAGGAAAAGAAAAGAAACACCCTGTTGAGTCATTTTGCATTGGGGATGTCTGGCGGGGAACAGGAACCGGATATCCAAATGTTGAAATTACGAGCAACGGACATGCAACCGAAAAAAAGCAGGAAAAAAAGAAAATGGAAAACAGAAAAAGGGCGCGACACGTCTCTATTTAGTGGCTCGATTAGGCTATTGACTTGCCCCCCTTACAACCCCCTCGGTTAAGCCGGTATTTTCTCGATTTTAATTAGGCAAATTAAATTCGCATACAAACATAACAACAGCTGTGAATGAAAATCGATTTGGCGCGGCGAAACTTTGCACATTAATTTCCATTATTCGGGCCCGTCGGGAGGGAAAACAAATTAAAATGAATTCATTCATCAGGTGACCTCAACTGGTGATGAGCCAAAGCCAAAACAAACAGAAACAAGTGGGTGGGAAAAGCCTGGAAAAACTTTAGCTAAACTGGGAAACAGATAATGCATCAACATGTTGTAGAATAATGGTTGTGCTTTTGTTTGTTTTATTTAATATGCAATTTTCGATGGAATTTAAATAATCTGAAAACCATTTGGCACACTGCTTTTATCATTTGTTTATTTATTTTGTTTAAATTTATAGAAAGCGTTCTGCTTATTAAATCAATTATTATCAAAAGAACTTTGTTGTTGCGACTTAAATATGCAAATTTATGTAAAATTCTGATAATGTGCAAACCATTTGGCACAAATTTATTTTTATAGATTTTTTACATGGAAATAAACCATAAATAAATCACTAAAATAAAGAGTTCAATGGAAGTACTTAATAACAGAAAATACTATACCAATTGGTATCCCCTAGTAATGAATAATTCCTCCCCTTAAGGGGAGAGGGAATAAGACAGAGAATATTATTAAATGGGCCCCGGCTAAGATAACGCTCTGAGGCAA
This sequence comes from Drosophila watanabei, assembly GCA_008042575.1. Classification (NCBI taxonomy): domain Eukaryota; kingdom Metazoa; phylum Arthropoda; class Insecta; order Diptera; family Drosophilidae; genus Drosophila; species Drosophila watanabei. The sequence continues at coordinate 41,526 of VNJS01009441.1, read as the reverse complement.
GAAATATCTCCACACACACTCATACTCAAGCTCCCAAGACCGCAACTAATTGCATTATCTGGCTGACTCAATTAGGTATTGTGTACTCTATATATATATGATATATATATATAGCAAATATGTACACCTATATATTGCTTATCTTCGGCTCTATGCGCGACCTTAATGAGATTTCATTTTGGGGAAGAGCCGAAACAAGAAGAGAATCAGAATCTTTATTAGATTAGAATGCGGTGAATTGAGGGAAACATGATATAGGGGAATGGCCAAGGCAAATATTGTATAATAAATAATATATCTTGCTTTGATATCTGCAACATGAGCAGACTATCGTTGTGCAAATATTTATTTTAGAGTCGCTTTAGTGTGGGTTTATTTATTATTTTATTATTATAAGTCATATAAAGATTAATACAAATAGAAAATTCCGTTGGACTCTAGATTCCCAGTTAGTAATTATTTTGTAAGCTTTATGTTTATAAAATAATACAACAAAATAGAACACAAATAATCGTCACATTTTTTTCCCACTTTTCGCATGAAAATAATTGAAATTAAACGGAAATCACACAACCTTTTTTGCTAAATTATTGCTAATAAATTATGGGAATGTCAGGGAAGTTAATCCATGATTAATTATGAAATTATTCATTTCGGGCAATGGCACATTTTTGTTTTTGTTTAATACCATAGATTTTTGAACAAAGTGTCGGTTTTCTTTAGAGTTTTTATGAATTTGAATTGAATTGAATTTCGTTACTAATGAAAATTTATATATGGTATTCAATTTAAATAAATTATTGTAAGAAATTATTCGCAAAATGTTTATAAATTTGTCTATTTTTTTAACCAAGCGTTTTCCAGTTAAAATTCCCCATTGAAAGCCTAAAATCTTTCGGCTTTACTTAAAGTGAATGACCGAGCAATAAATAAATCTTTGACAAAGCGATATCTTTTTGTTTACAGTTCAATACTCTGGCTACTTATCGAAAGGGTAAATATATATTACAAAGAAACTTCAGTTTTCTTTTTTTTTTTCTTTGTTTTAAAAATGTTCACTCTATTTTTCTTGTTTTTCAGTGACCCTTAGCGGAAAGTGCTTGGCCATAAAGACGAGACTAATGACCATAACTCACTTAGGTAATCCCCCGCGGAGGGAAATGAGAAGAGAGAGAGAACGCCGGAAGCAACACCTTGCTGTTGCGTTGCGACCAAAAAGGACTCCCCAAGGATTCCCGCACAGAGGTGTTCCACTGTACGGCGCACTCTCATTACAGAGTGCGTGACCTAGCCCAACAATGAGTGCAAAGTAAAGTAAAGTGCTTGCCACAGCGGGAAATGCTATCAATTTGATGGCTGAACTATCAGTAAAGAATAAAGAAACTTTAGCTCAAGATGATTCATCAGAATAAAGGAAAAATAGCAATAAAAATAAAGGAAAAATAGAAAAGAAAAAGCCATAAAAAATAGCTTAGTATAAAAGGCAATTTGTTAGGCAAATAATGTTGAAATCAGGATACACAAACACAGCATCCTTCAGGCGCACAGCAGGGAGGCGATGGGTAAAATGAAAACAGGAAAAGGTGGACGACCTCGCCACAGGATGCAAGGGAAAAAAAATATTCCAACATCAGTAAATCCTTTAAAAATATTACAAATAATATATCTATATATATACATCTATATGACGTGTAAAATCCATTTCCATATAATATTTATAAGCAATTTATATTTATCTGGAATATACGTATAAAAGGAATTTTTAACCAGACGTAAAGCAAAGAATTTTAAAAACAATGCAAAACAACGGGCTGAGAGAGGGAGAGTAAAAAAAAGCCGAACAAGGATATATCCAGAGAGCAAAGAGAGCAAGAAAAACAAGTAAAACGAGAAGAAGAGAGAATGAGAGAGTGCCGCCCAGTGGCAGTCAGACGTCAACGCTGCGTATGCGTAATGCCAGCGAACGGGCAACCAAAAGTGGAATGGCGGAAAATTAAAGTTTGCAACCCGCATCCCGACCACCCCCCGCTTTTGCCCCAAATCCTTTCTCCCCGCACCCGCAGGCTGCCCTCCTTTTTTTCGACAGCTCCAACGACTTCCTGACGTGCACGGCGAGCGCAATTTATGGCGTGGCAATGCGTACGAGCACGAGACAGGGGTGCCCAAGGCGAGGGGACGGACTGCGGACTGTAAAAGGACCCGGAGAGGGGAGTGCCACAAGGAGCACCCTATAGACGGACATAAGGGTGTACCAAGCCCTTGAAATACATTAATATTCATTAGGAAATATGGGGAATATTATTGTTATTGTATTTTATTAACATTATAAAGCCTCTTAAATTAAAGAAAAGTTTTATTTCATGAAAAAAAAACATTTTAATTATTCTATTTTTTTAAGAATTTAAATAAATTTAAAGAAAGCTTTTTATTTCAAGTCAAAAGAGGCTAAAGTTTGAGCTCAAAGTGAAGTCCCCACTGCGTATGAGTAATAAAATTAAATAAACTGACTGGAAGGACACTTAATTCACACATTTCCTCAACCTTTTCAAAACTTTTCTTAAACTTTCTTCCCTTGTATACATTTAATTAAAGGAATAATATAGAAAAACGCACACCCTGTGGGACAGACATACATAAATTAAAATGTGGAGAAGTGGGGGGGTTGTACCCGCTCTTCCCTGGGGGCGGCGAAAGTTCAACCGTGTTTAATTTGCCTCCTTACACTTGTCCTCCCTCCCCTTTTTCCTCCGCCCTCTACTAATGCACTCGCATGTTGCATTTACACAAAAATTTCCTTTTCGTGTTTTTCCCTTTTTGGGGAAATAAAATAAAAAGAAAATATTTTTGTTTCGCTTTGCGGGCTTTGTTCGTCGGCGAAACGAAAGGAAAATACAAGAGGCGAAACTTGCAACAACAGAGAATGTTTTTTCCTTTTTTGTTTTTATGATTTTTGTGTTAGGCGGTGGTCTCTCTTTCTAACTCTCTCATTTCCTCCCTCTCTCTCTCTTTTGTTGTTTCCTCTCTGTTTTTTTATTGTTATTGTTGTTTCTGCATTGCTCAGTCAATTTAAATTGCATTTATTCAAATTTCGTTGACAAGGCTTGCTTGCGGTTTTTTATGGAAAGAATGCAATGACTCGGCAGGGGCGGCTTTAAGCGGTTAAATAAAAGAAAAAAGGGGAAAATTAGCAGGTGCAATTTTGGTGATTTTACAAAATTCTGGTAGTTCCCAAAGAAACAGTTTTTAACCTACCAAAAGGTGACTAATTGGTATGTAAAACAATGGAACAAAAATGTTTAACAAATTGAATAAATCTTGACGCAGGTATAAAATATATTTTTAACCAGATTTCCTTGGTATAAAGTGACTAATTTAAATAAAATTACCCATCTGGGTATTTAATTAGCCTATGAATAATTTTAAGCTTTATTTTTATAAGAAGAAATCCTTGCATAAAATGGTAAAATCATAGGAAAACAGGTTATAGAGCATTAAAAAGTGCCTAGTTGGGGGGTTTAATATTTTTAGAGATTAAAAAAACACATGTCTATCAGGATTACTTATAAGAAATTATTTCCACTAGATGAAATATCGAAATTATAAGTTTAGAAGGATGAAAAATGCATCATTTAAGCTTTGTAGAATTTTGTGAACGATGTCATCCCCCCAAACCTCTCACTTTAACCTTAATAAGAATCTTATTTGCAAACCGGTTAGTTATTGAGCTTTATGTCTTAATTCTTGCCTTATTTAGCACTTTAATACTTATTTGACTTATAGTTTAAGCACTTTTATAATTTTGTACATATTAATCATATATTTAACTCTTTTTCACTTTCAAAACCTTTACTTCACAGGCTTTTTAATGTATAATCACTTGAATATCTTTGCATTTGCATTTGGTAAACCTTCCAATTCACAGTTGATTGATAGTTGGGCACATTATGTGTTATGAGCGGGGCGGCGATTACTTCCTCGTCGGCGCACATTTGTTTACCGGAGGTTTGGGGGTACACACTCACACACACCGGCATAACAATATTACGAATATTAAGAGTTATATTCCCCATGTGACTTCCAGCACAAAAATACAGGCACAAAAAAAGCGAAAGGCAAACAGAGACCCAGGGAGAGGGTCAAATATTTAGCTGCAATTACTTTGGTAGATTGTTATGACGACTATTATTATTTATAATTAATATAGATATTATATATTACGTTAGATGTATTACGTATTATTTATAAAGCACTTTTGCATATTTTTGTTGGTAGTTAATATACACGATTTCCGTTTCCTTTGGGTTATATTTTAACTGTTTAATATTCCATGTTTTTCCTAGATATTTTTTGTCAGACGCGTCGTATACGCGTTATTATGTTAACTGAACTGAATGAGAACTGAATCAAACGGAATCGAGTTTCCTATAAAAGTGCCCCCAAAACAGAAGAGAGAGAGAGAGCACCAGCAAGAAGAGAGGGAACGATAAAACAGCGCTCTTTCGCTCTTCAAGTATAAAATAGAAAATAAACAAAAGCGCAAAACGTGCGCAGACTGTGCGAGTGAGATGCAGCGAGATGTAACCATATGCCGGTTGCAGCCTCTCAACGGGTGCGAACGAGAGCGGCTGCTGCAGGCGTTCCAGAAGAGAGAGGAAAGAAAAAAAGAAAGAGAGAAAGAGCCAGAGAGACAGCGAAATGCAAACGACAATAAAAAGCTTCAAAATTAAGTCAACAAGGCAGCACAAGCAGCCCCATCAAAATTTAATAGTCATCAAAAAAGATGTGTAAAAAAAATAAAGAGAAGAAAACAACACGAACTGGACAATAAATGCCGCTGTGCTAATTATCGCTGGAGATGATAAAGCCCAAAAGATGGAAATGAACATGGAAATCGGTATGAAAACGAAGTCGAAACAACTCTTTCCACGCGTCTGCTTTATGTTTGCCCAAGTGTTGTGTCGAATCTGAGAGGCATCCCTACATTTTTCAGACACAGTGGGACGTGTTTAAGGGGGAAAAAAAAACTTAAATTAATAAATAAAACTAATTTTAAAAACTAAATAAATAAATACGAAATATTCTAATAATGTTGTTTTTATTATATTTAAAACTGTTAAAAAATTAAATATTTTTGTTTAAGAAGTATAACATTTTTTTAAAGTTCAACTTGAAGAATCCCCACTGTGCCTGTGTCCGATTACCCCGTTTAGTAACTTTAACATGAGATAAAGTTTTAGCAAACTGCCGCAAGTAGCAAAGATTTGAAAAGTGAAAAAGCAAACACACGACAGCAGAACGTACAAGTATTTGCATAAATATGTAGACACAAATGTTTGTGTGCGAGTGGGTGAACCTTAACTAGGCGTTAACTGAGCTTAAATGGGCTTTAAGTGTCTCTAATTTATGGCTTATGTTGATGACGGACAAAACAAGGGGAAAACCTTGTTCGTTGCCATATGATGGTCACTTGAAAGTCAATGGTTCATATTTTTATAGCAGGAGTAGGAAAATTGTAGAGAGAGGAGAGTATACACTTTTGAAATCTTGCTATGATTATTTATTTGCTTAATTTGGTTTTCTTTAACTTGTAGTAGTTTTTAAAATCGTTTAAGACTTTAAAAAAAATTTTAATTGTCTTTTGCGCTACTTTGCACTGCTTGGTTTTTCCTATAAGTTTAACACCGCTTCATATTTCATTTTATTTTTTTTAGTGCATACTTTCCAGCTGAATTCGATCGAGCATTTTACTTGTGTGTAAAAGCAATGTCAAAAGCAGAGGGGTTATACAAGCTTTGGCAATCTAACGCTAGATGTCGCTCACATCGAAGCAAAGACAAACAATAAAATTCTTAAAAAATTGAAAAAAAGAAAGGTAACTTTTTTAATATCTTCATTCTATGCATAGTTCCCATGACAATCGTTTTTTTCACATATATATTCTTGAACTTGTCACAATTAGAGTAAAAACCTGGAAAAAAAGCCCTTGCTAAATATAGCAGCATACTTTTAGACAAATTTTAAAGTGATCTAAAATCATTAAACATAACAAACTACAACAAATTGCTGTAAACTTCACAAATAACTATAAAAATAGTTCACAAACTCGCAATTGAAGTACCTTAAGCCCCTTCCAACCGTCTGAATCATAATTTAATTCATAATTTCCCTTGGAAATACTCTCTTATTCCTCAATTCATTCACAGACACAAATTCCAAATAAAGAATAAAGTATATAAACATAAACTCACCATTATTGTTGCTGATGGCAAATCGTTGCTGAAGCTGCTGAGCCAGCGCCTGATGGTGCTGGGCCAGCGGGGTGAGCGGCGGCGGCGGCTGACCCACGCCCAGTTGCTGTGGCGCCGATTGCGAATGGGGAACGCCACCGCTCAGCGAGGATGTGTCCGAGGAGCCATCCCCCTGGCCGCCGCTCACCAGGCCGCAGCCCACAAGGCCATTGGCCATGGAATTCTGTGGGTTCTGGCCGTTGAATTGCTGCACGGAGATCGAATTGGCCATGCCCTGCTGCTGCTGCTGCTGCTGCTGGCCAAGATTCTGGCCGGCAGTGCCGTAGGTGGTGGCATTTATGGAATTGTTTGCCTGGCTCATGGAATTATTGTGGACGGCTGAGCTGAGAATGGAGCCATTGGCGGTGGCTCCACTGCTGTAATACGACTCCTCGCCTAAAGAAGAAAAATGAAAAATAAATATAATTAGTTATCATTAATAAATAAATTTAAAAAAGATTAATCTTTGTATTAATTTCGACGAAACTAGGGAAGTTTTATCAAAGTGGATTTATTTTAAACTTTCCTAGGCTCAAGCATTAAAAAATTACGAAATTCCATTAATTCTGGAACCCAACATATTTTATTGCATACTTTTAGACACCTTTTAAAACTATTTCAAAGTCCTATTCATAATTGGGGACACGGATTTCCAGGAAAAGAACAAAAACAAAGCCGGCAACGTAACGATTTCATTCATAAACGCGAAAAATACCGCGAGCTTTTCATTAAATCCTTTTTTCTCCGAGATTTAAGAGCTTTCTCCCGGCGAAAGGCTTTCTCTCTAGCGTGGCGCCATCTGTTGTCAAGTCAAGGCATTGAACTGCTTGCCTGCCGCAAGCAGCGCCCGGTTGAGGCAGGTTCGGGATTTTGCAAGGAAAATACCCCCTTCCCACCACGCTTCCCTCTCATTTGAATGCATTTCGCGTTTTGATTATGGAAAGGCTGGCTTCGCCTTCGGTTCCCCCAATGGATTTATCCCTGCTCTGCGGCAGCGATATGCCCATGGACATGCGACATGGACAATTAGCCGCCACTGATTAATTGGCATTTAGCGAAAAAGTCGCGACTTGGCGACGACGACAACCACCAGGCACTCATAAAGTACGCTGACATGGCAGGCGCCTCCTTCGAGGGCAACGCCCCCTTTTTGTCTCCTCATTTGCCTTCTGAGAGGCACTGAGAGAAATTAAACAAATTAGATTTAAATAAAATTTAGAAGGCTTAGAAGTAATGTTAAAGAATTAAGAGCTCATTTGGGGCAAGAAAAATGTATTTAAGATTTTCTTTTGGGGGAAAATATTTAGATTTTAATATTAACATTGATGTTATGAAATTATTTTAAGTGTGACCGTTGTTGCACTACGAAAATAAGTCAAAATCAATGCTTATAGTTGTCTCAATGTTAAAATCTTAGAAATCTTATAAAAAAAATTCTAGGTTTTAAAGCTAATTAAGACGTTATTTGGCGACAATTTTTGAGTTTCAATATTAACTAATAGTGGTTAATGGTGTCTTACACCATTTTAAATAAATCAGTGTGGCCGTAGTTTCGTTACAAAAATAAAAGTCAGAAAAAATCAACGCTTATAAATATCTCTTTAAGGATTCTAATAAAATCTCTAATTAATAATAACTTTAATAGCTTCATGACTGTGTGGTAAGACCCTATGGTATTTAGATAATTTAATGTAAATAGTAAGTAATTTGTGACTAATTTCCCTCTGTGTAATACCCCCTTTCCACTGCCTTACGCAATTGACGAGACGTCTTTGCCGCCTGTCACATCGCAACCATAGCTGCCCGAGCGGAAGGAAGACGCTCTTCTGCGGCTAGCAAACAATTTAGCAGAGTGCTAACCTGTCTAGAATACGCATGTTGACGGGGTGTGAGGAGGGGGTATTCCAGCGGTACATCAACACTAAGCCTTGGCTATATCGTGCGCAGCTTATGGCCAATTTCCGTTATGCCGAAGCTCAAGCTGTTGCTCTTGCTTTTGCTTTTGCTGTGCTTTTTTTGTGTGTGTTTATTTTGTGTGGTGAGCCATAAGCAAAAGTTGGCAACAATTGGCAGCCAAAAAAAGTAACAAAGAAAAATATTAAGAAAAAAGTAAAAGAAAATTCACGAAAAGTTTGTGGAATAATCAGCAAGTTAATTTGTTCGCTTGGCACGCATTAAAAGATTCAACAAATGTTATTGTTGATATTTTGGTAAGGGAGCTGTTTTTTGGCTTTAATTTAATTTTTCTGAGACCTTAAGCTGTTGTGACTTTTATGGCAATATTTTTATAGGGTTTTCTTGGATTTTATAAAGAAAGGGTAGTTAAAAATGGTAAAAAAAAATACCTTAAAAAGCATTAATTGATTATTTTCTATACAGAATTTCTACCCTTATTTCCTCACATTTTATTTTAAATATATTCCTTATTTCCACTTTAAATTTCTATCCTCATTTCCTCATATTTTCTTTAAAATATATTCTATATTTTCACTTAAAAAGAACTCACCTGGTTCTGGAATATTGCCCAGGGGACTCTCTGGCAATAGAATCCCCTTTTGCACTAACTCATCTCGATTGGCACGCACAGAAATTTTACGCTCCAAAGCTAATAAAGAAAATAATATTAATTTAAGGAATATTTTAAATAATTAATAATGCTTACATTTGGAGGCCGCTTCAAACTTTTCGCTCTTCTTTTTCCGTCGCCATTTCCAGGGCTTGAAGAATCTACCCAAGGCGCTGAGCTTGCTCTTTCGCTCCAAGGGAGGTGTCCTGGTGCCTGATCCCAAGCTATTTGTGCGTATGGCAGCTCCATTCTGTTTCTTAGCTGTAAATATAGAAAAATAAGTAAAATTTTTAATTAAATTTAAAAAAACTGTTATATTAATTTATTAAGTTTATTACATATATATATTATTAAATCATTTTTATATTTATAAATTGTAAAAGCCGAAAGATATGTCAAAACAATTATTTGCAATTTTACAGAAATCTTTTCCGGTTTAAAACCATTTCTTAGAGTGTCTAAAAGTATGCAATGATGTATGAAATAGATAATAGGGTAGCTAAAAGCCAAACTATGGCAGCTCTATTCAGTTTCTTGTCTGGAAATACACAAAACACCGACGAGAGGGGCAATTAGCAATTAGCAATTGGCATATATCTCGAACAACTCAATGGAAACCCAGCGGCGCCGTTGGTCTGCGGAAACGGAAGCAGGCGTTCCCCCCATTTTTGGGCCACCGGTTATTAAAATGGCCGCATTCCACGCCCTCTTTTACCGCTATTGTGAGTGAGTGAGTGAGTGTGTGCCCCATCGTGTGGCATGGCGGAATGTTGTTTGCTTTTTTTGTGCGTTTTGCCGCTGAAAATACATATGTGCAAATTGCAAGGTAAACTGTTATGGCTTTGGTTGCTCTTTTGTTCCATTATGCAATCAATGGCGTTGCTTTTGGAAATTAGGAATTCAAAGCAAGTTGTAGCCTTATTAAAAATTTAATATTAGCATTGCTCTCAGGTTTTATTGTATTTTGAAATTAACATAACAAATGCAGAAATGACGTGGTATTTGAAGTTATAAAAATGGATGAATAGAATAAAAAGAACACATCAGGTTTAAATGTTTGAAAGGAATATTAAGGCAAATATTAGTTTCAAATAAAACACATTTATAACAGCTTATACAGCTCCATAAATCTCTATTTGCTTCGCTTTGCTATTGATATTTAAAAAGTGTCAAAAACACACAAATAAATATAAAGGCTTGAGTTATTTATATCTCCAAAAAACCCTTTCATCCTTTACCCCTAGGCTCAAACTCTATATTTTTTTTGTTATCTTACCTACCAAACAAATATTTAAATTCCTTTCCCAGCTATTTGCAGTTTCATGTCAGTTTGCATTGGGAAATCTCTTAGTCACACACAATTGATAGGGGGAAATGTGGGGGAAATGCGAAGAGAAAACCCAGTAAAGGATGAAGAGATAAGGTTTGCAAAAGGCAGATGCAGAGGGAAAATCAACAAAAAAAAAAAAACACCATAAGATATGTCGTCTCATTCCCTTTTCAGATAAGCTTTGACATATATACACCCACATACTCACAGGTACAGGTAACACTCAATAACAGGAAAAAGGCTGATTATAAAAAATATTTATTCACTAGTTTTGGGGGAAATATAGGTATAATTCCGGGTAAATTTTAAATCCGTATAAAGAAAAGTTTTTGTGGAGATTTAAAATCATTCAAAATGACATCTAAAAGTAGGCAATGCAAAATTAAAAGTTTTTAAGGTATTGTCGTTGATTTTTACTACCTTTTGATAGAATTCTAGATTTTTTAGTGCAATAAAAATATTAGTATATTTTTAAACACAGGGAAATTGCAATATTCTAGGTTTTTTAGTGAAATAAAAATTGTAGTATATTTTTAAACACATATATAAATGTATGTATGTAAATAATTGTTGACTTTTTTTGTATGCAATGATACGTTTAAAACATAAAACAAAACCTGCTGCTTACTTTTATACCAGTTTTTTGCCGATTTTAATACAAATATTTACCAATTTCGTAAAGGCTTTATTATTTTTCTCCCAAAAAAATAAATAGAATCTCCACTGTCTTTTAAAGTGCCGCCTGCATTGAAGCGTTGAAATTAGGCTACCTTTTGTACGAATAAAAATAGGAGGCACAAACAAAACTAGCCGAGAGCAAAAAAGAATCCAGGGAAAAAGGGGATTTTGAGGTAGCAGAAAACAGAAAAAAAAAAAGAAAAAAACAGTAAAGCTACTGCAAATGGGCTAGCAACTATTTGGCTTCATGATCTTCTTACCATAACTGGGCTTCTCACAGCGAGTGCTCCAATTGTGGTCAATTGTTGGTCAACAGCAGCAGCCAGTTACATAACAAAAAAATAAGAAAAAAGCAACTGCGAGGGAGGGAAAAAAGTATCTAGCATCTTTAAGCTGTGCTGTGTGTATCTCGCGGATGTGTGTCACTCTGAGGGAATAACTTTGGCCAACACATCGCAGGAAAATGTGACACAAAGAATAACAACGAGGAAAATCTTTGGCTCATTTCAAATGGCGCCAACAAAAGAAAATTGTAGAGAGTGTGTGTGAGGGGGGAAATTGTGGAAAATTGCTAGGAGAATGTGGTGACAAATCTATTTCTCTTTTGGGGTGAACCCTTATGTATGTGGAGAGGAAATTGTAATAGTTATTAGGGGTCTATTTTAAGGGATTTCTTTAATAAGTTTAATAATTTTTGACAGTTAAAAAAAATGAATTGTTTAAGTATGATTAAATTTGTAAATAAACTTACAAAATATAATAAATAATGCATTTTTCAGTGCAAGTAACAAGATCAAATCTCTTTAAATTCACCCTTAAATTACACCATTATCATCCAATAAAAACAAATAAAATTTAATTGGTTTTATTCTCTTTTGGTTAACCATCATAATTTATTCGAGTCACTGTCATTTATTAGTTTATTGTTCTTAATTATGCACAACCGGCAATTATTCATCTAACTTTATGAGAAAACTAGTCTGAGTCTCCCCAAGCCAAAACTCTTCCCACACTGCAGTTAATTAATTTCAAATTAATATTTTTCCCAGACGTAAAACCGGCATACCCCGAAACAAATTACACATCATCAGAATCTCAGCACGAGACCAGCAGAAAATTGTTAAAGGCGCGTCCGTCGTCTCTTCCCCAATTTTCTTGCTTTAGTATCCTCTTTTTTCTTTATTTTTTATTGGCCAAAAGGGGAAAAAACAAATGCAGAAAAAATACAGAAAAGCAAAACCAAACAAAATAAAACAAAGTAAAAACACCAAGCAAATAAAGCAAAGTATATGCAAAAAAAAACAAAAATAAAACAGCAATAAACAAAGCGGCAAACTGCGCTGTCGGCGTCTACAGAGGCGCCAGCGTCTCTGCTGGCGTTGTTGTCATATAATATTTTCTTTATTTCATTTTTTCTTTCCTGTACATATTTCGTGGAGGAAAAACCAGTTTTTTGAGCTTCGTCGAGGCGACGTTTGAATGAATGCAGCTTCCAAGATTTTGGCTTCTAAAAAAGCGCCAGTAACAACAACGACAACAGCTACAACAGCCAAAGCTGAGTGAAGGGCGCGGTAAAAACAACAACAACAACAATAGTAATAATACAACAACAACAACAAAAAAGTAATGCTATGCGAACGCGTGGAAAACGGGTTTTCGCGAAAGTTGTTGTCATTGTTCGTGGCTGCTGTTATTGGTATTTGTTGCTATTCTCACCCAAGCGGCACTATTTTGTTTTTGCTTTACAGTAAAACTAAGTTAAAGTAATATTAATTTGTTTATTATTTTTAAAACAAAAAAATTAATTAATCGGAAACAAGTAAGGCATAAATTTAACCTAAGCTTTAGTGAGCTTTCCAATCAAAAATGTATTTATTGCTTGCTTTTAAACAAATTCCTCAGATTTAAAAGAATCTGAAAAGTTATTTTATAATTAATTATGAATGTAATTTTTTAAAGATATTTTTTAGATCTAACTGTAATTTAATATTGTTATTTTTCAGCCTCCCATCAGATACCAAAACAGGGTGAAAACCAAGAAATATGGCTGGAAAAATCTTGTTTTCTTCTCTCATTGTTCAAAGGGAAATGGAAATGGGGGGAAAAGCTGTCAGTACTTTGGCAAAAACAAGCCATAAACTGGCAGCAAATGAAAGTCAAGGAGTAAAAGTATGAATAAAAAAACAAAAGACATAGGATATACGCGCCGATAAATTATTACGAACAAGAATCATGATTTTCGCTTCAATAATTCAAAGAATTGTTAAAGTTAAGAAAAAGTGCGCTTTATAATATGGAAATTCAGATATATTCTGGTTACTTTTTACATAATTAATTCTTAGCTTTTGCCTTGTTTATATTCTTATAAAAAGGCACACCAAAAACACTTTTAGAATGCCTCAAAAAGCCTCCTCTTTGGTTATTTCCATGATAATGCCTACAAGCACGATCTATAGTAGATATATGTATATAAGTCGCAGTTCTATGTAAAATGTCAATTGGTTTGTTCCACTTTAAAGCGCACTCGCACTGGCTTATAAATCAACAAAAAAATCGCTGCTGATAACTACACCGCAAACACGACGGCGACGAAAAAACTACAATAACAACGGGGAATTTATTTGCACAACGTGATGTGCTCAACAATTTGTTAAAATAACACGACAAAAAAATAAATCAGAAAACAAAAAAATAAAGCCAGAGGGGGATTTCAGCACCTCACAAAGCCAAAGATATATAAATTATTTCAATGACTTTAAGCTCGGTATTGCATGCCACAAAACAAATAAAAGAAAAAAAAACATAGAAGACACAACATGTCAAAGCTGAAATCCCACAAAAACAAGCCAAAAGTTAATTACATCAAAAAAGAGAGTGAGAAGGAGGCGCTGCCAAATGTCAGAGGCGCTTCAAGTCATGGCAGAAAGTGAAACACTTGCGAACCGAAAAGAAAAAGTGTAACAAATTATATGGAAAACAAATTGTTTCGCTATCTCTCTCTGCTGAGCTCTTTCTCTAATTTGCACCTCATGCTAATTTTTATAGAAAATAGCTTTTTTGTTGCTTTCAAATTCCCCTATATATACGTATATATATCTCTTTTTCTGAAGGTTACTCAGCGCTAATTGATGGCAGGCAAACCCAATTACAGCGATTCCCAGGCTTTTATATATATATTTTCAGACCCGATTTGATTGCAATTTGAAGCCCAGAAATTAATTATAATCGCAATCGTGTGTGCAATCAAAATTGGCAAGTGAAAGGGCAAAAGGGGGAAAGCAGCTTTTCCGAAAATGTAATATATCGAGACAGGGCTCAAACAGCCCGTCATCGAATGCACATGCACATTTAAAATCGCATTACGTATACGCAACGTTGCACAGGGAAAATCGTGACCAAAAACCAGCATTTGTTTATTTTTGTGCTCTTCTGAATAAACGCAACCCCAACACAAGCATTGAAGCATAACGTAATCATAGAGACCCAATGACAAAATTCGATTCACTTTACAACGTGTCCATTGGATAGTTGTCGACATTGAGCAATCTCTAGAGAAGACTTTGGATACCGATAGAGTTACTGATTATTATAGAAAAATTACATGAAAAATTAACTAAAAAAAATTAGTTAAATAGAAGGGGATTTACAGGGGAACAGAGAACGGTATATACTAATATTTAATAATATGATATGTATACATTTAAAGAATGAAAATAATCAAAAGAGTGTGTGACTGAAAATGGCATGTAAAGCTGCATTAATTTTCCTAATTTAAATTAGTAAAAAAATTGTACATTTTGCTTTAAGACCCTCCTTAAATATCAAAGAGATTTACCTTTATTTTAATAGAAATTTTAATATTTTTTATGCGGATTCAATGAATTGGATATAGTATAATTTAAATTAATCTTATCTAGCATATTTTAAATAAAATTAATACAACATATTTTTAGATAAGTTTAATGTATTTTAAATATAAATTAGACATTTCTTTAAGGAAGTTGACTATATTTATAATATATATTATATATTTCGCTGAGTAAGTTGAAGCTATTGTAGATATATACAAGAAATCTCTATTGCTTAATTAAAAATATTTTTTAGAAATCCCCTTCACTCAGTTATTTATAGAATAAATTACAATTAAATTAGCACACAATACCGTCTTTCTAATTCCAACTTAAATATATTCTTCAAATCAAAATATGCAAAATATTTAGTCAGTCGAAACACGAATTGTATTGCCATCAAATTCCCATAGAAAATCGTCAATAAATTCCAGACATTCACCTGCAGCAAAGGCAATTAGAGAAGTTCTATTGAAACATTCCTTGGCTGCAGCAAAACTTAATTGTATCCCCAAGCCCAGGCATGATTCCCATTATTCCCCGCAGCAAATTGCTGGCGTCTGTGTCAAAGTCAATTATGAAACCAATTTCAGAAATGATGCCCGGCTTCTCTGTGTCGCCGTGTCTCTGTGTCTCTGTGTCTCCATGTCTCCATGTCTCCATGTCTCCATGTCTCCATTTCACTATATCTCTCTATCTCTCTATATGAGCTCGTAATTGGGCGAATTTCGTGTGGCTAACAATTGCTCGAAAGGGGAGAAAAAGTCAGGGGGTTTTATGAATAATGGAATGGCAATGAATCATGCGACGATCGAATAATAACGAATGAACAATAACGAATTGCATGTTAAATGCTTGGCCATAAATTGTCCAAGACTTGCAGCAGCTGTTGGAGTCTCTTCTTTATTTTTCCTATCACCATTTCCCTCTCCATTTCCTCACCATTTTCCTCACCATTTCCCTCTCCATTTCTCTTTATAGCCTCATGTGCGTGAATGAAATTGCTCATACGCCTAGCTGGACGCTTAGAAAATGCAAGCCGGCTAATTGCATTGACATTTGACATCAGTCGGTGGGTTTTATAAATAGAAATATGAACATCGACTTAATTGACTCGTGCAGGCGCATGAATGATTAAACAACAGAGAAACTACCTATACATTATTTCACATAAAATCCCTTTTCTATTTTTATAAAACACATATTTAAACAAGGTTCAATGCCCTTTTTGTCACAACAAAAAGCAAATTCAATCAGATTTGAGCATCTCTTCTCTGAATTTCAAGCAAATATTTGCTTACAACTTACAGCAAAAGTTGGAAATGTAAATAAATTCCAATGTTGATGCCGCCGCCGCCCAAGGCAGACAAATAAAAGTGGTTTTTCTGAATTTCAATTAACATAACATTTTGTGCGTGTGTGTTGTAAATCCAAAAAAAAAGAGAGCAAATAAAACCCATGCAAAAACTGAACTTCAACAATTTTTAATACAAAATCCTTGAACACAATTTCTCGTTTTTATTTTGCATTTATTTTATCAGCTCGTTAAAAGTATGTCAATGCTATTTAACATTGAATTATATAGTTAATTTACTTGTTGTTTTGTTTTGGTTTTTCAACTGGCTAATAAGAGAATTTTTTGCATGACAGGATTTTGGCGGAAAATAATTGCAGGCTTGGCCTATTTTTTTGGGTAAATTTTAGTAGAAGTTCAAGCTGGCATCATTATTTCTATTTATAAAAGCAAAATTAAATGTTTTAGATGCTTTACATTATATTCAATTATTAAAAAATCTTTTCTAAAAGTAAGTTTATAAATGACACAAAACCTTGACAAAATAACAACCAGACAATCATTATAAATTACTTTAAACATTTTATAATCAAAACAGCTTTTTAGCTGTCCAAATGAATCTTAAATATGAAACCTGTTTGCTAAATGTACCTCTTTCCGTTGAATGTAAATTCTTAAGTCGAAACACAAACTTTAACTACAGTTAATTGATATTTTCTGCAATATCTGCTGGCAGCTTTTCCCTGTCTTTCCATTGCAGGGAAAACTTTATCCTCGCTCACTGAGTGGCAAACTTTCCAAACTGTCAAATTGCCAGACAGATAAGGAAAAACAGAGGAGAGGAGAAGAGGGAAAAAGGGGCGGGATGAAAAAGGAAAATGACAACTCAAACAGAATCCGACACCTGGACAATGTCTGGTCGGATGTCTGCAAAGGATGACGATGATGAAAGTGATGACGATGATTATTATTATGATGATGATGTTGAGTTGAGAGAATGATGACAGTCAGCGGAAATGAGAGACAAACTCTCTGACACATTTTGCCTTAGACTGTACCCACCCAAGAGATATTTGTCCAGCAGAAAACAAATAAATAAAAAAATAAGACTCTCAGCAGACAGAATTTATATCAATTGCGAAATGGAATGGGCCGCAAAAATCTCTTGACCTGCAATGCAGCTTCCTCTGTCTGGCCATCATTTGCAGTTCTTTTTCATTAATTAAGCGCAGCAGCCAGATGAAAACTGACAGATACGAAATCTAAATGTAAAAATGTCACTGCAAGAAAAGTGTCACTTAAAGTGAAGATGAAATTTTACATAAATAAAATTTTCAGAAAGAACATAACATAGTAATCGAGTAGTATTCTAGGAATTAGCTAATATTTTTACAGTCTTTTATGAGAAAAGTTCCCTGTTTTAAGAATTTATATATTGGTCTTTCTATTAATTTCATTATAATTCTTAAGTTATTATTCGGGATTCCATTTTATTTCCTAAATATACAACTATTTGTCTTTTTTTAATTTTATAATATTTTCCAAGTGTTTATTCGGTATTAACTGCATTCCCATAAATATTCAACTATTTATTTGTCCATATTTAAATTTCATTATAATTCCCTAGCGATTTTTTGGCTTTTAATTTTGTATTCAAAAATATCCCTTTGTTTAATAACTGCATACAAATTCATACATAATTTTTCCTTTGCATATTCACTATTTACAAACTTTTATTTACGCTTAAATTGCACTTTATGTTGCCTCATGCATATTCAGCCATTAATAACAAAAGTAAATTGCAACTTTTGTTGAATAAAGTTGAGTTCTTTTACGAGGCGCAACTTTATTTTGTACTCTTTTGTGCTGAGCTCTGTCGATTGACCGATTAACATAAACATTTTCCTGATTAATGGCCATCGGCAGAGTGTTTTATTTGGTCTGGGTGCGGTCCATCACTTTGATCGATCATTGTTCGACGGCTATATGTATATATTGTATATATGGTGGCATATTCTGTAGTATTCAGTTGACTCTCGGCCAAGTTAGTGCCACTAAGCGAGGTCATTACAGACGTTAGCCCATTAATCATATTCCACGGATCATCAATGGGTCATGGCTTCGATTTGTTGCCTTATTGTTGAGGCTCCCCTTTTTTTTCTACGAGAAGCTGTCAAAGGTAAATGTGTTAAAGCGCTTTCAAAACTTGTTAAGTTAAGTTTAAGTTGAAGCTGAAGTTTGGGGCTTAGGTTGAACTTTGGTTTCGAAGATAATGTTTGGAAGATAATGTCGGATTTTGTAAGGTGGGGATTGGCTTAAGGGAGATTAATGGATGATGGCTTATTTTTATGGAGGTGTTGAAGGCAGTTAAAGATTTTCATATTTTTTAAATTTTTGGTGGCTGGGAAACCCACACAAATGTTATTTTTAAAGCTTACTAAACTTGTACTTATGTTTGATAAGTATATTGAAAGACTATTTTTACAGTGAATAATCTACCAAAGTTAAAGGCAAACCTCATTGGGCAATCTTTCTTTAACCGAATCGACCGGTAAATAAACACTTATCAATTCATGGGGTAAACGCACGTTTTATGCAAACAATATCTTATCTAAGAAACCACGTTAAAACCAAATAAAAAAAAGTCGTAGCTAAGAACCTCCAAAGATGACTCAGAATCTTGCCTCAAAAAAAACCCAGCGAAAAGTATCAAATTAAAAGTGCCAAATACTTCTCACGTTTGCTGATGAATTTGATAATCATCTAACGTAATCATCAGTAATCATTTTTTAGCCCGACACCAATTAGCACCTTCGGATTGAACAGAATCCACGCAAGAATCAGAAAAAAACACATAAATAAAAAAAGAAAATCTGCCACAAAATAATTGTAAAACACGCAACAAGGCAGGCTTACGTAAGACCCAAGATTGTATAAATTATACACCCACTTCCCTTCTTTGCAGACAGACCAAAAATAGAAGAATTTTAATCAGACAAACATTTTGACGCCGAGCAGTTCTTCGTTTTGTTTTTGTTTGTATTTTTTTTTATTGATTAATGGCGTTCGATTAGGGTCTCATAAATTAATAAAAGAAGTGTAGGAGAGAGACAGAAGCAAGTCCCAAAAATTGTGCCGCAATAAAGGTGAAGCACTGAGCGGAAGAGCACAATGGAAACTAATTTTGGAAGCTAAAGCTGAGAGCATAAAAGAACTCGGCTTGGGGATATATAATACGCAGATTCCAGGCAGCCTTTTATGCTAAATATATAAATAGCAGAACGCAGAGCCGACAGAGACACACCCCCACAAAAAAAAAAAAAAAAAATGAAAAAGTTATGCACAAAAGCTGGAGACTTCTCTACTACGCAACGTTTTTTTCCCCGCCTCTTTGACCACTTCATGTGTCAAGTTTCAAGTTCAACATTAACCCCTTATGAACTTAATTAAGCAAGAGGAAAGAGGGGTTAAGGAAGTGTAGGAAAAAAGTAAGTACTTCTATAGCGGAGTTATTCTTTTGTTTTTAGTTAGTCTTTATTCAAGAAATTAATTAATGAGAGTTTCAGAGAAAGCTTTGAAGTTTTTTTTAATATTTAAAGTCAGCGTAAATGTTTCTTTTAATATTTAAAGTCGGAAGTAGTACTGATCTATATCTACTCCGAATAATTTTCTATAATTACAAAAAAGAGACACAGAAATGTACATAATAAAAATATATGCTGATAAATAAACGCTTAGCTTCTATAATTACACATTCAAAAAATATATATGACATAAATAATTCAATAAATAAACCTTTGATACAATCAGAATAATTTTCTATAATTACAAAAAGTGTGTATAATTTACCATTAAATTCAACCGATATCCCCCAATGGGTTAATTCAAATTACTCCTCCTCCATTTCGCATATAAGCTCTCTCCCCTGACATTGCTATTGTTATTATTATTATTATTTTTCTACCGTTTTGACAACTTTGTATTTATGTTTACCTGTCTGCTCGCCACATTCAAACTCACACTCAAACCCAAAACTCACACTCAACCCGGCTCAACTCTTTTGGAAACCCCATTTATTCCCTCCCCATTTCGGCACTCCACTTTTTATAGCTACTGTATTTTTTACGGCTAATGGGCGGTAACTGTAGAACTGACAACAAAATTGGCGTGCAAATTGAAAATAGGAAAACGAAACCAAACAAAAAAATACAAAAAATATATAGAAATAATAATAACAACGAATTGAATTCAATGAAACTTCAAGCTTTGACATTGTGTAGATTTGATGGCCTTATAATAAACGAGAAAAATAAAAGCAGCTACTAGAACAACAGCTTATTGATTTGCACAGCTGGTCATTGATAAAGGGGGAAAAGGTGGGCTTGAAATTTTCCAGAAAAGCAACCCACACGTCAGGGGAAATGAAACGGACGCTTGATGAATTGAACAGAAATTGAAAAATTGTTCGTTTCAGGTGGACAGAGGTGGAGAGCAGCAGCAAGGGGATCTGGTCAGTTAGTTCGATTTATGCTTTATTGAAGGCAATTTGTTGTTTGCCTCTCTGTTATTTTTTTTCGCCAGTTAGTAGTAATTGAACATCGTAAATTGCTATCGCCACTTTTTTCTCCATTTTTCGCTATCGATTTTACAAATTTAGCAAATCAATTAAGTTAAGTCAAAGTCATGGGAAAGAATACACACAAGTCATATGATGACAAAGCTATATATATAAGCATTTATTATTATTATATAAATGTTTAACAACTTATACATGAGCAACGGCGAACGTAACATTTATAAACAAATAGCCCGATTTAATCGACAGTAAATTTCAAACAAAATAATTGCAAAAATATTCAAGGAATGCGGCTAAACCAAAAGCAGTCAGGCAACAAAAACAAAAGAGAAAAAAATAAATGAAAACAGAAACAAAGACGTTGACTTCGACACATGCATGGGAAAAAAAATGTAAAACCACAATGTGGTTAACCACGTTGTAAATATAAATATTGGTGATATATCCCTATAAAATATAATAAAATGTTTACTTAAATTTTATAGAAATACCAGTGATTTAGCCGTATAAAATGTACTTTCAATTTAACATTTTTGTGTCACTGAATTCGTACTTGGGAATTTTAAGGCGCATTTCCGACATCATGAGTGCTGTTTAAGACTTAAAATTAATGATTAAAATATGTAACCATTTATTTCAATTCATTTTCAATAGAAAACTCATGTGAAACCTTTCTTTTAAAAGGAAACCAAAACCTGATTAATGAATAGAAAGAAAGAAACAGAAAAGAAATAAAACATTAATGAATAATAATGACACACCATCAGATATAAACATTTTAAAAGATTTCGGTGACAGCCCCGATTAAGCTGTCATATGTTTTATATCAATTAAGATCAAGAGGCAGCCACTAGTCATAATAATTATCGTAGGAAAACCTATGAAACCTGTCACTAAAAATTAATAACATTATTTTGCACAGTGCATTAACCAGCGAACACCTGTTTATACCCACATATATAAATATATATAAAAGTCGACTTCGACTTGATACAACTACAGTGAGTCATGCGTCTCGGGTTTGACACACTGAATTTAGCCCACACTCCATCTCCTATCTGGACACGTGCCCTCAAAGCAGACGCATTTAAAAAGCCATTTCAATTCTCCACTTGAACTTGAAATCTTCAGAAAGAAGAGAAAAGAAACTCAAACAGAAGAAACAAAGACGCCAAGTATTTTAATTGCATCTTTAAATGCCAATATAAACGAAGCTCCCCGAAAACTTTGTTAATTTCGCTAAAAATAGACAATAAGCTCACTCTTTACTTGCTTTCCTCAGCATTTCTCTCTGCGACTCGTATTAAGTTTGCTTTGATTGATGATGCCAGCCGCCGCCTGGCCGATTATGAGTCACTCAACTCGAAATATATATATATTATAGAGAAATATAGAGAAACATAGAGATTTCCCCAGTGGGTAAGTGGGTTAAGTTGGCAATTGATGTCCGCGGAGCGTTATTCGTATTGACATGTCACGGTAATCGGATATAGGGCAAAAAATTATTGCCACCATGATGACTTGTTGAATGCCAATAAAATGAGAATAATAAAATGGATGATAAATAAAAATACAGAGCATAAATCAAACTGTCCTATTTGAACAAGAAAATTCATTAATCAATTCATGAGATTATATAAAAGAATCAAATAAAAACATGTAAAAGCTAAAAAGTTTAAAACCCGGGTTTGAAACACGACTAAATATGTAAAACAAGTGCGAGCGAAATATAAATAAGAGCTTGCAACTTGATTATCAAATAACTCACATATTTATCATCCGATTTAACTCAAATTTTCGAACTAAGTATAAACAAATATATTTTTACACCTTTCTTATTATTTTACTATTAAATTATTATATCATACAAATTATTTATAAATTTTTACAACTCTTTTTTCTGGCTTTAACTTTTCAATTTAAGAGTAGAACGACATTCCTTTGGTGCTACACCCTTTTTAACCGCACCCTCGGATTTCCTCTCTTGTCACACCTGTGAAATGTGTGTGTTGGATGGTTGTTGTGTCTGTGTCGCCCCCACAAAAGAAGAATTAAAGCTGTCTCCCCTGTCTCTGTTTCTGTTCTCTTCTTTTCACGAGTATGTGCCCCTCTGTCAGCATATTGTATCGCTTTAGGCATCAGATAAAAGCGTTGACAAAACCGCTCCCTGCTCTGCTCTGTTTCTGCTACTCCATAAAAACACAACCAAAAATCCCCCTTCGTTCTACAATCCGCGGCAGAGTCAAGTGCAGTGAACCATTTTGGGGCTCGTCGTCGCCGGGCAAACAGAAATGGAAAATGGAAAACAAAAAACAAAAAAAACGGCGGAAAAAAAATCACATTTCCGTTCTGCATTGAAGTGTAAAAAAATCGAATTAAAGAAAATATATATAGGAGTGATCGAATTTGGAAGTACCTCTGCCTATTATATGCTGGGTTTTAGTTTAATAATCTTTAGTTATTAAAGTTTTTCGGAAATTAAAATCTGACAAGATATTTGGTGTGTTTATAAAAATCTTAAGTTGCAAGGTGTAAAGGTTTTTATCATGTTTGATAATCAAGAAGACTTTTTAACAATGAACAAATTTACTAAATATAAAATATTAAATTTATAGGAAGTTTTTTTATAAAGAAGGCTAACCTATTTAAGTCCAAATTTGAATTCTGTTCAAAACACAAGCCGTCAAAGTTAACAAACATTTTTCCCCCATTAAAAAGTCTGGCTTGCAAGCGGCCTTTGAACTTTCCGTTTATATTTTTAGAACAAGGTAAGGTCGTTAAAGGTTTAATGTAAGCCAAAACATGGCCAAAATAAATATTGGTTCACAGATTGGCCTTAATTTGAATTAAACCAACAAGACTTTTAATATATTTAATGGGGTATATCCTTAAAATATATATAATATATATTAAGGAATCTATATTTAGTAGACCTTTGCCTATATCACCCTCTTTATAAACTCCTGAACAACTTACCGCACTGCCCCCCATTGAGGACCAGTCCGTCCTTGAGCGCCTGATGTTGCTGCTGCTGCTGGGCATTGTTGCTGCTGTGCAAAATATCCGAGAGCGACAAGGACGAGGCTATGAGCTGACGCTTCTCCTCGAAGTTAAGGTAATCCATCGAGTTGCTCCGCTGCGGGGTTACCGTTATGGTCACCGACTTTTGCATCTTGGCCACCACACAGAGCTGCTGCTCGAGCTCCGATTGTCCCGTCCCCGACTGGGCTTGGCCATGGGCATTGGGGGAATCTGGTGGCGTGGCCGATTGGGCAGAGGGATGATCGATGCCGTCGGTGAGATCGGGAGGTGGTAGTTGCTGCTGCTGTAGGTGTTGCTGCATTTGCTGCTGCAACTGCTGCTGCTGCTGTTGGTAGCTGTGATTGAGCTGGTGCTGGCCGTAGTAACTGAAGGCCGACTGGGCCGTGGCCGCAGAGTACGAGGGTGGACCCAGTGGCGAGTGTGGTGGGGCATGGGCCACCCTACTGGCGGCAGCCGGTGACAGCTGGTAGCCAGCTCCAGCTCCAGCTCCTCCGCCTCCGCCGGGCGAGTTCTGACCGCCATCGTGGCCATTGATGGCTGCCACCAAGGTGGCCAGATTATTCCGACTGGTATTCCCAATGTTGCCCCTTTGGGTGAGCTGGGCCTGGGCCTGGAACTTGTGCTGCTGCTGCAGTTGTTGCAGCAATTGTTGCTGCTGCTGCTGGTAGGCCATCGGTGGATGTTGCAGCTGCTGCTGCTGCACTGTGATGTTGCTGCTGTTGCTAGTATTGCTGGTGTTGCTGGTGTTGCTGTTGCTGCTGGCCGTCGACTGCTGGCTCTGCAACTTGTTGCTCCTCAGCGACATGTTGTTGTTGCCACCGCGACTCACTCCCTCATTGTCACGTGACAAACAACTAATTGGCGGTTAACACGCCGCCGGTGTGCGTGGGTTTTCCTTTTTTCTCCCCCACTTTTCCCTTTGCTTTTTTGTACCTTTTTCTTTGCGTTTTTTTCCTCGTTTCGCACTTCACTTTTCTTGTGTCACTTTTTCAAGGGTTTCACTTTTGTTTCGGTGGCTTAATTGCTGCAATTAAAACAGGTGTTGGGTTTAGCGGGCATGTTGCATGTTGCATGTCGCCGGTAAGTGCTTCCAAGGCAACGCAGGCAACATGGTACGCGAATTTAAATCATAGTTAGCACTCTCTTTTAGATCTTCCAGAATCTAGATATATGATGATATATTCATTGTTTTTAAAATATTTTCAACACTTGTCAACATTTTTTATCAAAGTTTATCAAGGAAAATCCGGTTGTTTACAACTTTTGTATCACTTTAAATCTTTATAAATATTTTGTAACCATGTGAGTTTAATTTATTACCAAGTAAACATTTGTATGCATTATAATTGGCTTATTAACAAACTTATTCTTTGATTTAATGGGTTAATTTATTGTTTAAAGTGTTGTTTATTGTTTATTTAACTCTGGGATTTATCCTCCCAATAGTTTTATTCAATTATAAAAGGTATTATTAGCAAATAAATGTTTTATCATTATTAAAGCAAACCCACAAACCCAATTTATAAATTCTTAGAATAAACAAAACAAAAAACAAGTGAAACCTGGCACACTTTTCCGTCATTTTCCCAACGACTTTAACACTCATTTTTGGCACTGATAAAATAGCATAATCAAGAGCAACATTTCTGGCACTGCTTTTCGCCTCGAGAAAATTAACTGAAAATGCAGCCAAAGCATTTCCAAAGCCGCAGTAAAAACACACACAAACCCGAAGCCAAAAACCAAACTCTGGACCACTTGTCGTTGTCATCATCATGAAAAACGCTGCAATTGCCGACAGCTGGTGAAGATGGATGGATAGAAAGGATCCAGGAGATCCAGGGGGAAAAGTGTGTGGTGCACACACACTGATGGAGTAGATGGAAATCCATCCAAGGAAATGGAGCATCATCACTGTGCACCACTTGAAACTTGAAACAAAAGAAGCCAAAACGAACAGAAAATTGCTACTGCGTTGGCCATGGTAATGGAGGTGGAGTTGTGGATGTGCAACAAAGGAACAGGCAAAAGGAGGTGGAGTACGAGGAGTTGCCTCTTCAAATTGAAGTGTCCGTGGGGAAATCGAGTGTAACCAAGCCGGGAGGGTTAAGCAAAAGAAAGGGTTAAAGCAACCACTTGCCAAGCCAATTTCCAGGCATTTTGCTGATAAGGAAAAGAGTTAAAGGGTTTAGATTATCAGGAAGGGAGTCTATAAATTAATAATTTGAAATAAGTAAAGGATTACTAGAGAGTAATATTGATTAAAATCAATATATTTCCATCAAATTAATTATTGAACTTTACAAATAATAAACAAATTTTAATACTTATTAAAAAGAAAAAAAAAATAAAGTGATTATAATCCCATTTAATAGTTGACTCCAAAGAGTAAAGGATTATTTCAAAAAACCTCTCAAATGCATTGTCTGAAAGTTGAGTATAAATCCTTGGAAAAATCAAAACAAAAAGAACAAAAACTCCCCCACAAAACGAAGTGGGAAAAATGCATTTAAATCTCACTGGTGAAAACAAATCCTTTTCAAAGCTCAAACAAACTGAAACCCAAACTCAAACTCAAACTGAAGCGGAAAGCCAAAAGTTTCCCTGGAGCCTTTAGCATTTTTCAACCATTTCCATAGCCAAGAGCAATACACTGAAATATATATTATAATGCTGTATATTACACCATTTTAATATTTTAAAAATTCTCTTACAAAAACATCTAAATCTATATTTTAGAAAAATTGCTAATAAACCTACTTCTTTGTCAATAAACAAGTTTATTATTTCGGAAAACATTTCAATATCAAATTTTAAATATTTCTTGTAATAATCCCCAATTTATTCTCAGTGTGGCAAGGTCAAATGGCAACGAGTTGGCAGCTCGGGTTAAGGGAAATCTTATTAGAATGCATATTGGGACGCGCAGGTAGAAAACTTCGTTCAGTTGGAAGGCCCAGACAAAAGATAAAAAGTCGAGGAAGGGAGCAGAGTAAAGAGGAGGAGGCAAGGAGCGACAGGCAAAGTGCACAGGTAAGCGGAATTAAGGCAAGATGATGACGATGATGACGACAGGATACACACAAAAAGGGAACGTCGACGAAAAAAAATCGAAGAGAAAAAAATAATAATAAACCCGGCACGACATCAGCAGCTGGGACAAGGGATTCCAGAAGAATGCGAGAAAGGAACAAAAAAAAATAAAAAAGAACACGAAACACGATGAAGCCGCCACAGAAGATTATAACTGCGGCGAATTGAAATTCAGAGAGCGTTCCATTCTTCCCTTTTTTCATATTTAATTCGTCGCGTTTTTATATTTATTCGTTGAACTTGTTTTCCCTTTTCACTTGTTCTAGGAAGCAATTGACTTGAAAAATATATATAAAACATATTTCAGCACTTTGTTTGATTACTATTTTGAAGTTAAAATTATTACGAGAATTATTATGGTTTACAATTCCATGAAGACTTCTTTCTCTGATATTACCAAGACAATTTATTTGAATATCTATTTTTCACCAAATGTTTATTTAATTTAAACAGTTTAATCATCTTTTAAGACCATCTTGATAATAATAAGAACCTTTAAGCTATTAGAAAGGTGTATACTCCTTAACAAAAAAAATTCCTCAAGCCATTTTTTATGGTCACCCATTAAAAAAGTTTTTCTATATTTTATATTTTAATGCTTAATTTCTTGCTTGGTTTGCTGGCCCCAAAAGTCGATACAGATAAAAAAAAAAACAAAGAGAATTGGTAACCAGAACACAGAGTTGTGGAAAATCTTAGCTAAAAGTAACTGTAACTAGGCTTTTGTGGTCCGTGTGGCTGTTTCATATATATATACATTTATTTGTTGGTTGTTCCAGTGCACTGACTCTTGGCTCGTTAGCTTCGATTCTGTTTTGAGTCGGCAGTTAGTTAACTTTTTTTTTGTTTCACTTTTTTTATTCTTTTTTATTTTTTTTTGTGGATTTGGCGCGCGACTCACATTAAAAAAAGGCGGCCAGGCGCGAATTGAAGAGAGCTCAGGAAGTGGGGGAATAAAATGGGAAGGGGAAATACTCGTAGAATGTGGAGCACATTTAGTTGCAAAAGCCAGCACAATAGGTGCACCGAAAGAAAATTATAATAGAATAAGTTCTATTGAAATATTTGATTCATTTTTTTTATATTTTAAAATTGAAACACTAGATGTATACGCATTTTCTAGGAGTAAGCCAACCATTCGTTAATTAGTTTGTTGCAGCCAGAACTGGTTGGGAATTATAAGACAAAGCAAGACTTACTGAGATATTGTAACTTTTGTTTAATAAAATCCTTATGCAATTTCTAAAGGAAATCTAAAAGAAACATAAGATAAAATGTTTCAAGCTAAAACATCGAATTTATTCATCAGCTAGAGACGGCACCAGTTGGGAATTTTAGTGATTTTTCAACTATTTATTTCAATCCTTGTGTAATATATTTTTAAGGATGCCAAAAACATACAGAAAGATCCAGCTTTTGCAAAAAGAAACTATCACTTTCTTTATCAGTATCCAATACAGCCTAACTCCATTATTCAACGAGGTCAAAGCCGGTATCAGTTGGGAATTATAGCAAGCGAATTTGAAAACTTACTTAAAACTTGTTTACATAAATCCTTGTGTAATACCTTTAAGGACTTTTCTCTCATTTTTTTCGTGATTCCCTTTCATATCTGCAGTGGCAACAGTAACAATAAGAAACTTTTTTTTATAATGCAGACAACATTTGTTTTAACGAGCGTCCATTGGTGCAAATGCAAAAAGAAAGAGAGAAGCGATTAAATTAGCAAAAGCGTTGACTGCAAGGGGGCGGGGGAAATGGNGAGGAGGGGGGGGGGGGGGGGGGGGGGGGGGGGGGTGCAACATATTGCACATTGCATATTGCACATTGCACATGTGGAACGGCGCTCTTGCAACTTGCAGCGTCAGCAGCAGGCGCATATTAAAAAAAAAAAAAAAGTATATATATGAGGAAAAAGCTCCAACAAAGAGCGGCTATCCGCCTCTCGCTCTCGCCCATTCGCTGTCCCTCTCGCACTCGGTTTTGTGGCAAGTTCATTGAACCTCATTTACAGTTCAGTAGTTTAGCGATTTTATTCTCACGAGAGCAAGCGAGAGAGAAGGCCCGAGAGGGAGGCCCGACTTTTATTTTTGTACTACTATTTTTTTGGGGCAACTCTGGCTTTGTGCGAAAAAAAAAACAATAAATGAATTACAGTGAACAGAAGTAAAAATTGTAGTAATATCGTAATATTTGTAGTAATTTCGGGGTATTTGTAGTAATATTACAATATTTATAGTAAGAGTTAACTTGTCCATTTAAGTTAAACCTCAACAAACGTTCATTTAACGAAGGAAAGCTTTTCAATTAAAATATAATTATTTATTAAAGACATTCCAGACTTTAAAATGTTATATTCTTCATTTAAGAAACACTAATTTTAAGCCGAATGGAAACACTAAATTTTCTAAAAGTTTTCATTAAAAGAAGACATTTCCCCATTTCCCCTTTAACGAAATCCGCCTGTAAAACCCAAACAATGGACTAAAAAAAAATCCAAAATAAATGTGAGACCAGAAAGGAAAGCGTTGGGAACGAAATAGCAACAAAAACTAATGCGATTTGTGTGGCAGCGAAAAAAAAACCTCAGAGATTCATGGATTTTTCGTTTGAGAGGCGGCGCCGCCGGCAGCCAAAAGGCAATCAAATCCAATTAAGAGCAAAAATCCGAAAAATACAGAAAAACTGATTGGGGGGAAAAAGAACTTTGTTTCGTTATTGAACAAAAAAAAAACATAGCCATATGTAAAAACTGAAAAAAATGAAACACAAAAGTAACAATAATAACAACTTCCAGCGCACGCGACTTTGGATAATAAAATTTGCCAAACTCAAAGAGAGACCAAAGAGAGACGACGATAGGCAAGGAGATGGAGAGGTGGAGGTGAAGGAATAAACGGAGGCAGCAACAAACAACAAAACAGAAACCGAAACAGCAGCAAAAACCAACAACAATCAACTCTTTTGACCAGCAGCTGTCGCTTCAACCGCGCACAGTGGGATGCATGTCATTAAAACGAATAGGGGTGGAAAATCAACAATTTAATGGTATTAGAAGCAGGTACATTTCCTTATTTAGGGGAATTATTTTAACTTATTTATTAAGTATATTGTTTAAAAAATTGCAGAGTTAATAATATTAATAATATTAATAATAATAATCCCAGTTCCACTGTACTGTGCGGTACAAGTGTTCGGGGTTGCTGCTAATGGAACACAATTCACAATTCCACAATTGTGGAAGTGGAAGTGGGAAATGGGAGCGGAGGAAGAAGTCAGCCGCTGTCTCTATCTATTCTCCTCTCTCTTTCTCGCCCTTTGGCTTGGCATCTCTGTCTGCAGTGCAACGACAGAAGCAACAAAAGCAAAACAGCAGCAGACAGCAGAAACCAATGGACAGAAAAACAACAACAACAACAACGGAACGAACGGTGGAGAAGATTCGTAGTTTTTGTTGTTGCCGTTGTGGCGGCTGAAAACTTGTGCTCCCCGGAGAAGTGGAGAAGAGATGGGGGCCGAGAAAGACCGATAAAGAGAGGGAGAGGGTGTCGCAGTTAGTGCGTTCCACAGCACACACAGAATTTTCGCATAAATTTAAATTTGCGCGCAAACGGCGTCCACAAAAAAAAGTACTAGTAATTACAGTGGAACTTCTTTGAAAACTCTAAAAAAAAATTCTGATGAAGAAGGGTGGTTCTCTTTTCAAAATAATTACTATTATAACTATAAAATCCAAGTTATTTGCAATATATAATCTTTTTATAATTTTCTAATATCTAAGTTGTTTCATAGAAAATAGTATATTATCTTAAACCCAGATATCAATTTTAAGTAATTCTTATGGCACAGATCACATCTCCAATTAGTCAAGTTTCACTGTAAGGGCAATAAAAGGGACCAAGAGAATGCGTTTTTTGGGGGTTGCTGGATGCTGTCGGCCCGAGGGGTGGGTGGGATTATGTGTGGGCGGAGAAGAGGATGGAGCATGGGGTCGAAAGTCGGAGTAAAGTGGAGTAAACTGAAGTCTGGAGCACAACAAAAAGTAGTAAAGGCATCCAAAGAGGCAGAAGCGTAGAAGAGGGTGCAAAAATCTCGTAGTATACACACACTACCAGACTGTTCCTCGACGAGAAAAGAAAAAAGAAATCCCGTCTAGACACACATTGTAAGTAGATGAAAATATTTGGTTGCAGAAGAAAAAAAAAGAGGAAATACTGAAATGTGTAATTTCCTTTACCAGCTAAATACAGCCCCTCTCCCGATCCCATTACCGTGTAGTTGTAACACTATCTGTTTCCCAGCACGTAATACCTTAGTGATAAGGAAGCAATTGTAGCACATTTCTCTGTTATTTTTTCAATTGCACCATCATTAAAATTGTGTTGCGGATAAGATAAGGCACGAATAACTCCGATTGCGCTAAATATTTCCCACATTTTTCGTGTGGAAATCCCATTTAGCGAGCGTGCAAAAGAAATTCATTTAATTATGCATATTTTTTCGTACTTGTGTTTAACACAAAAAACAGCTGCCGCAAAAATTAAACTGTAAAGTATTTTGTTTATTCAAGGAGAGCGAAGAAGCCGGCAGCTAACTGTTTATTTTGCTTGGTTTATTGTTATTTTCTGTTTATGCTATTTTTATGGCCACCTCTCTTTTTTTCCGTCTTAAAATATTATTTTTTTGTGTGTTATTGATTTCACTTTTTAACGATGAATATCAGATGGGGACTTTTATTTGAATTTTTTTAATACAGTAAAATATCTGTAGAGTAGATACAAAAACATTTGGACAATATGTGACATTTCACCATATTGTGTTTTAAAGTTTTATATAGAAATTTGTATATTTTTTTATTATTTATACATTCTATTTTATTGTTTTATCATATAGACAGTGTTTTCATATTATTAATTAATTTATTTATGTACTTTGACACATTATTTTATTACTTTTATATTTTTTCCTATAAAATTGAAAAATAATATGAAAATGTGTGACATTCATAGAGAATGCATTAAAATTACTGGAAAGTAATTGTTGTATTCACTTTCACAGTCTTCACTGTACACAAATTCCCACCAAAAATGCATAGTTCCTAATTCTTTTGTATTCCATTTTTTTTAAACACCTGTCTCCGTTGATTTTTTAATCATTATTTATTTGCTGTATGCATTTACATACGACTTTCCATGTTTTCTATCTTTGCTTTGTTTGTTTAATGAATTCACTGGGAAAATACAACAACAAATTAGGTAAAGGAATTTGTTTAAAAAATTTCTGAACTGAGAGCGAGAGAGGCAGAGAGCAAGAGTATTTCATTGTGACAGTGGGACAGAGAGAGGGAGAGAAGTTGTAAAACCGGATTTTCCTTTTGGGCACTTTCGTAGTTTTTGTTGTTTTTTTTTTTTATATTGTTGCCTTTTGCACTTTGTCTCGATCTTCGATCGGAACGATTTGTATTTCCATTTAGATATTCAATTTTTCGAATATTTTAAAACCACAATTTCCTTCATTTTCTTTTCTTTTGCTGCTTCTTTGCACTTCGGCTTCTTAGCATGTTGTTTACTTTTGGCTTTTGGTTTTCTTTGCTTTATTTCACACTTGCACTTGTTGATTATCTCTTTGTTTATAATATATTTTTACTTTGCTTATACTTTTTCGTCGTATTTCTTTCTTCTTTTTCGATTTTTACTAATAATTTATTAAAAGCAAAATTGACGTACGCACACACTAGTGCGCTGGCCACTACACTTACACGCACAAACACACGCAAACACACGAGAGACGCGCCGCAAAAACAACAAAAACAAGACGCAAGCACAACGGAACGGCAAAAAGGCGGCGAATTTAAGAACGAAAACAAAATTAACACAAAATACGGGAAATTTGCCTCGTTACTCCCACCGTAAAATTTAACTAAACCGGAACTAATATCATTCGTTGTGCGGTTGTTGTTTATGTTTATCTTTTCACGTTGAAATAAATACAAAATTCCGCCGACCAGAGCGACACACAACCGCTCGTTTCAAAAAGTTTTTTGTTTTTGTTTTTGCGTGAGTACGAAGAGAGAGAATTGGAAAAATGGTGGACCGGCTCGAGCGAGAGAGAAAATCCGTCGTTATCAGACGAATACCCAACATTTTGAACTTTCCCAACGACGGGCACACTTAAGCTAACAGAAAGAGAATAACAGAGAGAGAGAGCGAATGAAAATCAGTGTTGTCAGCCGTTCAAGCTAGATTTCTGGATAAAAATAAGCTAAGAAGTCAAATATGAAAAAGAAAGGCTGAAAAACAAGCTATTACCAAGAATATATATTTTTTTTAATTTTCCAACTTCATTTAAGGTGAAATTACGTTATGTTCGCTCGGCAAACAGTATTTCTTCAAAATTAAAAATCGCTAAATCTAGCCGGGAAATAGCTAAAGTAGTGCCGATCGTGGCCGCGGCATCACTAGCTTTATAGCTACTTTTTAGCTCTTTTTTTCTCTTTTTTATTTTATGTATAAAACTTAATAACACGATTTAATGTAAAGAATAAATGTAATGAAAAAATACAAATATATTTTAAGGCTTATCACTGAAAAGGTTTTTTTTTACTTTACTGAGCATATTTAAAGAAAATATTACTAATTTTTATTTTTAAAAGAAAAAATTATACATTCGGTTTTCCTGTTTTATTTTCAGTAAATTAAGCTCATATTTTATTTGGTGTGAAATTTATATTTAATAAGTTATCTAATTTATCGTACGCTTTATGTAGATAAGTCATTTTCCTATTTATTATTTTGTATTAACTTCTTTTGATATTCTAAATTATATTTCCCATAACTAATTAATATTTAATAATCACCTTTCGCTTTTTAATAAACTTCCAATCTATTTTGCTTAATCAAGTGAATATTTACACTTAAATTAATCTTTGTTTCTCTGTTCTCTCACAGAGACTTTGCTCGTAATTATGTTAAATAAATTGAATTAATTTTGCCAATTGATTTGAAATTCACACACGTACAAATACATATAAAACCGCCCACTTCCCACCCATCTAAAGGCCATAAATTGCCAATAAGAAGGGAATACAACAACAGTGTCGGAAAACTATTGAAAATTAGATGGCATTCTGCCGTAACTAAATTAAAAATCCAAGAAAATCCCAAAAATTAAATCCCTCAGAAACTTTTTTTAGGTTCCCTGATGAAGCAATCATTTTCCGGAGGGGGAAAAGCGAAAGAAAAACAAGAGGCGCACTAAATCTCTTTTTGGCCATATTTAACTTTTCGGTAAGGAATTTCCCAAAAACGGCTCTTCAAGAATTTTCCCGAGTGGTGGCTGTGGCGTCTACTATTTTTAGGCCCCACTATAAAAATCCAAGTACGGTGGAGACTATGTATGCTACAAAGGCGAAAATAATGTCACGAAATTTATGCAGTGAGAAGTAAACAATTAAATATTACATTTACAACATATTCAACGATTGAATATTACTTTTACTTATTTAAAAAAAGCAAAAATATAAAGTAATAGGTGTTCCAATTTAAAGGCTTTAAATTCTTCATGAAATATAAATTCAAAATACTTTAAAATTAACTTAAATGATCATTTTTCCCATTTTTCTAAAATTTAATATTTTTTCAAAATTTAGTTATAATAATAAAAAACTTCTTTTAATCCTAATTAAGCATTAATATTCCTTTAAAATTGATTCCTTATTAAATTTACCCTAAAAAATATTTGTAAATTATTTTTAAATATTCTTTTAAATATTTTATTTTAATAAATATTTTTATTTAATTTTTTCCCCGAAATTCTTTATATCACGTCCCTTCTGTGCAATTAAGACAACAAAAACACACACAGAACTCATTTATTTTTGTTTTCATTTTGGAAACTAAACGCCAAACACACACGCACACCCATAAATTTACATACAGAATCCGCTTATATATAGTAAATACTACAACTATATAGTTCTTGTAAACGGGAAACGGAAGCATGTAATATGTGGAGCAGGAAAAGCGGGGGAAACGGGAGGAAAACCGAGAGGAAAAATGCCGGCTAACGTAAGGCGCAGGCTCACAGAAAACAAAAACAAAAACGAACAAAAACAAAAACGAACAAAAAATAAAACGAAAACGAAGAGAGCGCAAAACAAAGACAGTTTTATTACAACTGAGGGTTTTCGAGCCACTGGTTTTCAAGCAGTGCTATTTTTTGTAGCATGCGAGAAAAAATGTTAGGGTGGCTGTAAAACTTCGAGGTTTTTAAGCGTAAAATATTTGAAAAATAAGAAAAATATAAAAAATAAACAAATTTAAGGATATTAAAAAACAAACTAGTAAATAGTTTACTTAGATGTTATATAAAATTGTTCAAGTAACATTTAAAAAATGTGTTAAATAAAGAAAATATATGCAAACTAATAAAATTAAATATTTAAGTATAAAAAATCTCCATGAAATAATTAACGTTTTTCGTTTTCTAAACTTTCTACACTTCAAATACAGTAAAAAATTAAACGTAAATAAAAATGCAAATAACCCAATCTTAAAACTTGCTTGAGTGACAACTGAAAACTAATCTAAATAATTAAACAAAAATATCTAAATAAAAATTACTACCAAATAAATAGGACAACTCTGTTAAATAAAAAATTGAAACCATTTTTAAAATTCAATGCTAAAGTTTTTATTAATTTAAGCGTTTTTTCCATTTGATGAAAAACTGCTGAAGTTAGGTTTAAGTTAATATAAGTTAGTGGTACATCTCATAATATATTATTATTTTATTTTATTATAATTTTAAATCAAAGACTTAGCATCCACATTTCTTCGGCATATTATTAAACACAAAATAAGCGTGTATTTTATTTTATTTTCCAATAAAATTTTCCCAAAAATCCCCTTCATTTAAAAAGAGAAAAATAAAGATAGTTTCTCGTTTTCAGCTGTAATCGCTGATTAAATCAGCACACAGTTCAGGGCCCTGTGTAAATTCCACTTCATTCCGCGCGAACAATTCGTCTTCAATGTCAGTTTTCCCCCCAAATTTCCCCGACCTTTTCCCACCATTTTTACATCTTACACGAACACACACCAGCTTCGTCTTCTTATCCTTCAGCAAAATTAACTGTGAGGAGCTTGATAAAAGGGCTGCCATTTATTCATTCATTCAGCATCTCAGCATCCGAGCATCTCGGCATCTGAGCATCTTTTGCCGAAAAAGCTGTTCTCAATGCCAAAGAGCTGCCAACTTAATTTATATTGTACACTGATAAAAAAAATAAAAATCTTCTTTCAAGAATTTGTGCATTCTTAAAATAAAATCTTGTTATAAGACCAAAAGTTCTAAAAATAAGATTTTCTAGGGTTTATTCAAGCACAAAAAAAACTAGATTTAAGATTTTCCACATTCTTAAACTAATACCAAATATTCTCAAAAGAATACGAAATAATCTTAAAAGAATACCAAAAACGATTTATTTCAAGAAATAAAAATCTTAAATTAAGATTTTTCTAATTCTTAAAATTCCAACGATTGTGCTACTACTGTTGTCTCATTTTTCGTACACAAAATTGGCAATCATAATGCCATCTCGCTCTGCATATTCGGCACATGTTTCTGACCATGATATAATAAATGCAAGGTAGTCTTCCTGAAAAATAATGACACATAAGCCCAACCAAAGACAACCTTGCACTTAGTAAGCCATGACGTTAGACTCGTGGCATTGACGTGCTTAACATTTGTAAATTGTGATTCGAAGGGTAAGCGTCTAATTGTGTTTGCGATGGATTTTGAATTCTGTGACGATATAGAACTCGATGCCGATGACAACAAATTAAACAATCTTTTAAAAGAGTTTTTTTGGTTGTGCAGATATGCTTGCAAAGTTTTGTCGCTAAATGTTTACATACATACACACATATGTATAAATGTATGTATGTATGTAACTGTTCTTGCCCACGGCTACTTGAAAAGTGACGCTTTGCTCGTGTATTCATAGAAAGATACCTCAAAATTTTATTTATTTAATATTTATATTTAATTATGTTTTCTTTTTTTTACATCTGTATTTAGATGCCGAAGTTACATACGAGAGCCTAAGGTACTTGATGATAAAATAAGATATTAAAATGTAAACTTAAACAATAAGGTATTAAAATAAAAGCTTAAGCAATAAGATATTATGTAAATTAAAACAACAAAAAAATATATTAATAAAAAATAAAATAATTCTTGGAACAATCCTTTTTATTCTTGATTTAAGCTTGATTGTGGTAATTTTTTGAGATTTTTTGTCTCAATTTAAGACCATAACATTCTTATTCCAAACTCTTTTATGGATTGAAATAAGTTTTAAAAAATCGTGAAATAAGAATGCAAAAATTCTTGAATAAAGAACAAAAATCTTAAAAGAAGACCAAAATATGCTTGCGCTACTTTCGTGACCGAATGGTCACAATTTTATGACCAAAATTCTTGTTTTTTTTATCAGTGTATTTAAAATGCAAAATGCACAACATTCAACAATAGACGGAAAGCTAAAGAAGGAGAATTTCGGTTTCTTTCTTAGCTTTTCCCCAAAAAAAAAGAAGCTGCTTTAATTTTACAACTTGACAAATTGATTGTTTGCGAAGCCAAGGAAAAGCGTAACAATGGTAGAGGAAAAGTTGGGGAAAGCGGGGGAGTTTATAGTTTGGAAATGAAAGAAAAGTGTCCTTGATATGGAGACTTAATTAGCTGGCAATTTGTGGAATATAACAATATGGCGGTTTGAAGAGACTTTTAAAGATTTTTGAGTAATTAAATTAAATAAGTTATATTTAAAAAAAAATTTATTTGAGTTATTTATTTTATGAAAGATTTTAAGGCTTTTAATTTATTAAACATTTATAAGTATTTTTATTATTTTATTTATTATTTTCTATATCATGTTTATTTTAGGTTAAATTTTTTAGTTTTAATTGAATTTTTTTTATATCTTTTAAATTACAATTCTAGTTATTTGTATTTTTTATTAATTAATTAAAAAAAGTAAATGAAAAAACAAAGCACGGCTTGGGACCTGGCTGCGTTTTTTTTCATTTGTTTTTAAGTTCTCAAAATTTGTTGCATATTTTTAGACACACTTTAAATTAAATTAAATTAAAAAAATAAAAAAAAATTAAATTTAAAACTTCAAGGGTTTTGTATAATATCTGATCCCGATTTACTTTTAACTGAACACTATAAATATCATAGAAATAATACAATTTTTAATTATCCATTTATAAAAAATAAAATTATCCTAAAACTGGTTTTGAGTCCCAGCTGCGGCTCTTATATTCTTTCTAACTTTATTTCCCACTTGTTTTTAAGATACTCTTATTTTGTAGCATACTTTTAGACACATTTTAAATCGATTTTTGAAAACTTTAAGACCTTTTTAAAAAACTCTAAATCTCTGACTGACTTTTAAATGAATCATATACAAATATTAAATAAAAAACATATATTTAAAAGGAATTTGCTTATGTAATTACCATGAAAATATTTAGCACTTTGACGATTTTTCTTTCAGTTCATAAAACCAGCTGCATTTAAATAATAGAAATGCAAAGAAAGAGATTTGGGAGAAAATTGGCGAGAAGAGGTAACCAAGACAACCCCGCTTGCAAGGACTTCTCCTTCTCAGAATCCTCTTTTTTTGGAATTCACAGTCGGACACAAAATATTCCAAGGAATCTCTGGCCGTCATAATGTTAATTGACAATCTGGCCAAAGACAAATTAACTTGGCCAAAGGTCAAATTGCATTTGCTACGGGAATTTCTGATAGCTTCCGATTTTATTTGTCTTATTTTATTTCATTCCGCTTGCCTCATTGTTAGATACATTTATCCGGCCAAACATAGGTAAACAAAACGTTATTACGAATGCAATGCACGCAACGCAAGGCGGCCATAAAGACGAAGACGTTTGGCCCAAAAGCAACAGCCAAATTAAAAGCAAAAAAAAAAAGGAGAATAGTAGAAAAATAATGTAGAAACAGAAAATGAGCAGACGTGCCACGGTCAAGAGTGACCTCTGGCTTTGCCC
The DNA here is from genome assembly GCA_008042575.1 of Drosophila watanabei. Lineage (NCBI taxonomy): Eukaryota > Metazoa > Arthropoda > Insecta > Diptera > Drosophilidae > Drosophila > Drosophila watanabei. The sequence continues at coordinate 2,729 of VNJS01009441.1, read as the reverse complement.
TTTTATTTAATTTTTTTTCTTTTTTTCGGCAACCACCCACTCGACGTCAACTAAACTTTTGCTATAAAAACCGGCGACTTTGCTACGATTTAATCATATCAGTTTCTGTTCAATCAGCAGCCAAAACATACAACAATCAATCCCTCAACATGTTCAAGTTTGTGAGTATTTGGGATATAGGATATATGGGTCCTTTGAGGAGCTAAAATTATTAGAAAAGGGAAGATGTAAGGATTAAGCGAGTTACTGAGATTTTAAAAGCTAAAAAGAACAAGTTTTAATCAAAGATTGAAATTTTAGACTGTGAAAATTGCCATTTAAATCAATGAATCAATTATAATCTACAGGAAGTTATTTTTCAATTTAGAAAATAGCACTTAAAAAATATTAATATATAGAAAATGTTTTATGAGTAGAAAAATTGTTCTATAAAAAATAAATATATAAAAAATACATTTATACAGTTTAAAAAAATATATATAACTGATAACTAAATAAATTCTTTGAAAATTTAATAAGAAACTAAGAAGCTTCTTATAACTTAAGCTAAAGCCTCAAGCCTGAGCTTATTTAACTTAATTGCTGTGAAGTAAAGTCATAAATACTTATCTTAATACGTGTAATTAAATTGAATTTGCATTTAATGCCTTAATACATTTTTTGAAAGCAATTTAGATTTGTGTAAATACTAAATTTTTTGTACTGCTTTACTTCTTGATGATAAAGTAAAATTTTAATTTTATTTGTATTTTTTAAATACACATTATAAGAAAGATAAAGTGTTAATAGGTAAAATCTCTGAAAAGATCTTGACTTAACAATTCTTCACATAGAATAAGAAATTTTTATAATTAATTTATGAATATCTTGTTCTAAAGTTTCTTTTAAAAAATGTATAAAAGCAAAGCTTAGTGATTTTGTATTTAATTATAATTTTTTTTAAAGGGTGCATTCCTTTTTTTAACTATTCAATATTTGAAAAAAAATAACTTAATGCTTTAATAAGACTTTAAATTTTTAGAACCTAACTTAAACCAATTTTCCACATTTACACAAATAAAAAAGACCTTCCAGATTACATAGTTTCTAATAATTCAAAAATTACTTTTAAAAACAGTCTTTAGGCTATAAATCCCCCCAAAAAAGCTCCTTTTTAAAGACTCAGCTTAGGAATTTGTGATTCTTTAACTACTATTATTAGCCCAACCCTTCTGGCAATTATGTATTTTGGTTAATCAAAGGCTTCCTTCTTCCTTTCCTCCTTTTTCAACCTGCTTCCTCATCCTTCTTCCCTTTATCCTCCTTTCCTTTTCCACTTTCTTTCCCTCACAACTAGTTCGCTTTGTGCCTGTTCGCTCTGGTGGCCGTTGCCTGTGCCAAGCCGCAGTTCCTCACCGCCTACAGTTCCGCCCCCGTGGTGGCTGCTGCCACGCCCTACGCCTACTCGAGCGGCCTGTACGCCTCCCCGTACACCGCCGGATACACTGCAGGAGTTTACGCCTCGCCCTACGCCTACAGCGGCTATGGAGCCTATCCTTACAGCTCCCTCTACCTGAGGCGCTAAACTGCGAGTGGGTTCGCTTAGCGAGCGAGCACTGTACCCCGATAATTGCTGATGACGACAACTACGAGCACACTGGGACTATGACCTAATGAACAAATAAACCTGATATAACAGATAAAGATCCGAGAGACAACTACAACTACTACTATTTGCTGTCATTTGCTTTGAGCAATTGCCAACGAAAAAGGTTGGGCGGGGAAAGGTACGGGGAAATTTGTACACTGAGCCGAAAGGAAAAACTCGGAAAATATAAAAAAAAAATATTATGTTTTATCAAGAATTTATTGTTGTATTTTTTGTTACTATTGAAAAATGTCAATTATTCGCAAGTGTTATTAAAAGAAAAGTCTAAAATTCATTATCTAAAAACTACAAAAATTTTTTAATTCTGAAAAATATAATTTTATATATTTTATATATTTCTATTTGCGAGTGAAATCAAGGTTTCTTTTACACTGAGAGTTAAATACAAGTCTTTCTAGCGTTTTTTCTAATGAGTGTTAAAATTTTAGAGATGAAAAAACATTTTTAAATATTTTAAACATTTATTTTTTCACTTTCAAAGTGATATTTCAGATATTTTTATATAAAAAAGCTCAAAAACCATATTTTTAACCTTTTAAAAAATGGTCGGATTATTTTCTGAGTCTTTATTTTATTTCTAAGCAGATCCCAGGGAAGTGTGTGAATTTTTCTCTCAGTATAAAGTGTGAAACCAAGACCTTTTCTTACCTAAATAAATACAATATTTTCAAACGATTTTGTAACAAGTTTAAAGGTTTTACGGATTTTAAAATTTTATTTTAAAATAATTGTTCTCCTTCCAAAGTCTAGAATTAATTTCTAAGCACATCTCCATGAAGTCTATCTAATGTTTCTTCCAGTGTACTCCAGTATGTGGAGAATGCTAAAGGCTTATTTTAAAATATTTACGAATTTGTTGCTGTCGTGTTTGGTTGCTTCTCTGGTTTGGCTTGGCAATTTCCGTTGGCTATCAAAAACATTCGCTTTGCCTCGTATATCATCATGTTGCATGTGGCATGGCGAGAGGAAAATGTGAGGAAAATGGGTGGAAAATGTAGAGGAGGGGCGAGGGGGAAATGAAAAGAGGGGTCAACTGTCGCCGGCATGCGTCGGCGTGCATTTGCATCGCTGCTAAAATGTG